>UCOK01018300.1:0-29927 GCA_900474325.1 Synergus umbraculus | reverse complement strand
TTATATTTATATTAATTCTATTTTATAAAATATATTTTTATTTTATAAATATTATGTAAATATAATATTATATTTATATTATAATATAAATATATTTCTGCACATCTGAAATAAATTTTTCCCATAACTTGCGTGCAGGATTCAGCACGTGGCGGATTTAATAGTGGACGATATAACGAGACGTGTGTACTCATTACTTACTCCGCTGATGTCGGCCTTTATTGTCCCTCCGCACGTCCTGTGAGTCATTTTTGTAAACCTTGCAATCGTCACAAAAACTCTTTTGATTCTGAGATCAAAGCACAATTCTCTTTATTAAAAAATTCCAGTTCAATTAATTTCTCATCAAATAACGATTTTTATTCATATTAAATAAATTTATTATTTAAGGGCATCCGATTTACTTATTCGATCCCTACCTTACCGACATTTTTTTCTCTGCAACGTTACTTCTAAATTTATTGAGATATCATACTGAAAATTTCTAAAATTAAAGAAAATATCCTAAGCTATGTTTATCTTGTCTTAAATTTTTATAAAAATAAAAATAAATTTTTTTGAAATTTTTTTTTTATTAAAAAAATATTTAGGACCAGATAAACCTTAATGCTTTAACTTTAATTACAGAAATTTTCAATTTGATATTCTCAGTTTTAGAAGTAACGTTGTAGAGAAAAAAAGGTCGGTAAGGTAGGGATTGGATAAGTAAATCGGATGCCCTTAATGGTTCTTTATGTATAATAAAAGATACTATTATTCAGAAGTTAATTATCCATTTTCCTTTATACGTTTTTTTACCATTATTCAAAATTTTGCAAATGTGTTGAATATATATATATCTAATGAGAAAGAAGCCATTGAAACTTGCGCAGGACCCGAATCGATATTCTGACACAGTATAGCGAGATTAGGTTTCAGAAGGACCTCCTAAATTTCCTCGGAGTCTCGATTCAACCCTTAATCACATTTTTATTCATTCCTATTTCATTAACAATTTAATTGAATTGAAATTCCGTTAATTTATAGAGAGATAATCAAATTCTGTTTTAATCAGATCAAAAATTTAATTTAGAGTATAATTATATAGATTATAAAATTATACAACTATAATATAGATTATAATATTATAAAATTATAATATAGATTATAATATAATCAATAATTAAAATTTAAACAAAAATTTAAAAAATAATTTTTTTGAACGAGAGGAAAGGGAATTTATTGTTAAGAAAGTGATCGAAAATGGTTTAAGTACAGGAGCTGGCACAAAATAATAATATTGTATCAGGGGTTTAGAAATAGGGGTGAAGTTACCCTTAACTTCTGATCTCATATATTCTCCTAATACTCGATTACCCCTCGAAATCGAATCGTGGAGAAATACCAGTAAATATCCCAGTCAAAAATCCCGTACATGTCCGCACATATCCACGTTTACAATTTAATTTAATTTATAATTATTAATTAAATAAAAATCAATAAAAGCGAAAAATTGTAATTTTAAAGTTGCAATAGGTCAGTGGATAGGGTTTGTATTGCGATCCGAGTTAATCTGGAACCCATTCAAAAGCAATCCGAACCTTTAATCCGAATAAATCCGCCTATCCTAATTAATCAGAATGAATCCGAACTTTCAATCCAAAAAAATCCGGTCAATCCGAATTATTCCGAAACCTATTCAAAAGCAATCCGAAACCTTAATCTGAATGAATCCGCCTATCCGAATTAATCAGAATTAATCCGAACTTTCAATCCAAATGAATCTGAATTAATCCGGTCAATCAAGAATTTCAATTCGAATTAATGCGGTCTATCGGAATTATACCGAAACCTAGTCAAAAGCAATCGGAACCTTTAATTCGAATGAATCCGCCTATCCGATATAATCAGAATTAATCCGAACTTTCAATTCTAATTAATCATGTCAATCCGAATTAATCCGAAACCAATTCCAAAACAATCCGAACCTTCAATCAAAATAAATCCGCGTATCCGAATAATTCAGAATTAATCCGATTTTATTTTGTCAATCCGAATGAATCTGAATTAATCCGGTCAATCAAAAATTAAAATCCAAATTAATACGGTGTATCGGAATTAATCCGAAAACCATTCAAAAGCAATCCGAAATCTTAATCCGAATGAATCCGCCTATCCGAATTAATCAGAATTAATCCGAACTTTCAATCCCAATGAATCTGAATTAATTCGGTCAATCAGGAATTTCAATTCTAATTAATCATGTCAATCCGAATTAATCCGAAACAAATTCAAAAGCAGACCGAACCTTCAATCCGAATGAGTCCGCGTAACCGAATTAATCAGAATTAATCCGAATTAGTTCTGTCAATCCGAATAAATCCGAATTTTCAATCCGAACGAATCTGAATTAATCCAAAAAATTGGGTTTCATTCGGATTAAAGGTTCGGATTGATTTTAAATGGGCTTCGGATTAAATCGGATTCAAAACTTCCTTTGGATGAACTCGGAATTAATTTTAATCCGAATTAATCCGATTGAACGGATGTATTCGTATTGAAAGTGCGGATTAATTCTGATTAAATCGGATTGGCGGATTTATTCGGATTAATTGTTCGGATTGATTTTGAATAAGTTTCGTATTAATTCGGATTAAAAATTCCTTCGTATTAAATCGGAATAAAACTGTTTGGTTCGGATACAAATTCCGGAATGATTCGGAAATTTTCGGATTGATTCGGTATGAATTTCAATTCGAAAGTTTCGTTAGGGTGACGACCTAGGTTCAAATTTTTGTCCAAAATATTTTTTTCTTGATTTTTTATGTAAATTTTTAATAATAGACTAACATGAAATTAATTTTAAATTAGAGGAAGTTAATTACAGTCTTTTAGAAAATGATTCGTTAAAAAAAGATGGAATTTTCATTTATCTTTAACGAATGTTTCGGGACGGGTGTGTCAGGGTAAATATGAACTCGAGATAGATAAAGGAAGGGCTCCAGCGAAGCGTTCAGTGATTTCATAGTGTACGGTGGGACAACCTATCATTTGCTGACAATTTAGTCTCTTTTTATTTCAATGTGTATGTATTTCAGTATTTTACATCAAACTTTTCCCCATTGTTCTCGCGTCAATTATAACCGAATTTTATTCTGCTGATACAGATTTATTCTTTTTATTTCTTGAAATTTATTTCGAATCATTCCGAATTTTTATCCGAACAAAACAGTTTCATTCCGATTAATCCCAAGCTATCCGAACCATTAATCCGAACGAATCCGATTAAATCCACGAATGCGAATTAATCAGAATTAATCGAAATTGAAAATCCGAATAAAGCCGATCAATCTGAATGAATATGAATTTTTCCGAATCATACCGGAATTTGTATCCGAACCAAATAGTTTTATTTCGATTTAATCCGAAAGAAAATTTCAATCCGCATTAATCCGAAACCCATTAAAAAAGTGATCTGAATGAATCCGCCAATCCGAATTAATCAACATTAAACCGAACTTTCAATCCGAATAAATGAGCTCAATTCGAATGATTCCGAATTTTTCGGATTAATTCGGATAGACCGTAATAAATCGGATTAATTCGAATTAAAAACTTCCTTCGAATTAAATCGGAATGAAACTATTTGGTTTGGACAAAAATTACAGAAAGATTCAAAATGAATTTCCATCCGAATGAATTGGAATTAATCCGGTGTACCTAAATCAATCCGAATGATTCCGAAAAATTCGGATAAATTCAAATTCAATCTGATTGAACGGATTTATTGGGAATAAAGATTCGAATAAATTCTGATTAATTTGATTGACGGATTCATTCGGATTGAAAGTTCGGATTAAAACGCAATGAAACTGTTTGGTTGGGATACAAATTCCGGAATGATTCAGAAAATTTCGGATTCATGCGAAATGAATTTCAATTCGAATGAATTCGAATTAATCCGGCCTATCCGAGTTAAAACAAATGATTCCGAAAAATTCGGATTAAAGGTTCCGATTGATTTTGAATGGGCTTCGTATTAATTCGGATTGAAAACTTCTTTTGGATTAAATCGGAATGAATTTTAATCCGAAAGAATCTAAATTAATCCGGTCTATCCGAATTAATCCAAAATATTCGGATTGATCGGATTTATTCGGATTGAAAGTTCGGATTAATTCTGATTAATTCGAATAAGCGTATTCATTCGGATTAAAGGTTCGGTATGATTTTAAATTATCTTCAAATTAATTCGCATTAAAAACTACCTTCGGATTAAATCGGAATGAAACTGTTTGGTTCAGATACAAATTCCGGAATGATTCGCAAAATTTCGAATTCATTCGGAATGAATTTCAATCCGAATGAATCCGGGCTATCCGAATAATTCCAAATAATTCCGATTAATTCGGATTAAAGGGTCGGATTGATTTTGAATGGGCTCGGATTAATTCGGATTGAAAACTTCCTTTGGATAAAATCGGAATGAATTTTAATCCGAATTAATCCGATGGAACGGATGTTTTCGTATTGAAAGTGCGGATTAATTCCGATTAATTCGGATTGGCGTATTCGTTCAGATTAAACTTTCGGATTGATTTTGAATAATCTTCGAGTTAATTCGGATTGAAAACTTTCTTCGGATTAAATCGGAATGAAACTGTTTGATTCGGATACAAATTCCGGAATGATTTGGAAAATTTCGAATTCGTTCGGAATGAATTTCAATCCGTAGCTTTTACTAGAGAACTTAAAAAAATGTAATTTTGTTGAACGCCCAAAATAAATTTTTCATTTTAGAAAATACTTGAAATTTAAAAATCGCTTAAATTATTATACTTTTCTTAAATATTTAAATACCTAGAAGGTCTTATTAAAAATGATGATAATCAAAAAAAAATTTTATGTGGTATAGGATTGAATTTCAATTCAGGAAACTTAATAAACAATGACGTAAGATGGAGAATAAAATCGAGGCTCACCTACGTCTCCGTTCTTAATTTTTCGTTACGCTCTTACGGTCGCGCAATGCAAGAACTTATTTCATAACGAGTTGAAGTGTCGTTGCCACCACAAGAGTTTCTTACCAGGACAAAAGCAAAAGCCGACAATGAATTGTATTTTCTATGTTTTCTCAGATAGCAACGTAAAAAAATAAAACATAAAAAATTTCACGGAAAAAATAATTTCTCATTTTAAATAAATCTCATTTAAATATTTCTTTTATTAATTAGATAATTAAAACATAAATTCTTAACTAATTCATATCGCCAATAGAAATTTCGAACAGTAAATCAAATTTCACATTCTGGGATTATAAATTTCGAAATGAAATAAATTTCGAATTTGGAACGTCTTCGTTTGTTTTGCTTTGATTCTGAAATATTATTCTCTTGAAATATGAAGTTAGTCGCGAGAGAATTTGATTAATTTCACCACTAGATGGTTTCAATAGCATACCATAAATATTTCTCACAAATAAGGTGAATTTGTTAGTTGATAAAAATCTGACGGAAATTGAAATTTTCATAACTTACTTGGCGTGGAGAACATCATGATCACGAAGGTGGTTTCTCCTGGGCAAGGCCTTTTCATTGCACTCTGAATGGGCTGAACCTTGCGAATACTCCTTTGCGGGTATCTCGAGCGCACAATTTTTGATAGTCGGGATCTGCGTTCGCGCTGTCCCGGATTATAAAATGTAAAACAAAAGTTTTTTATTTTTTTATAGATTATAGATATAAAATATTTTAATGGCTTTACTTCAATTTACGAAAAAAGGAATATTTTTTCTTTAAGACATTTTTTTTATTTTTCTTTAATTTGTTTTTATTTTCATAATCATATCATAGGAAAAATTTATTAAAAATTAATTTATTAAAATTTTTAAGATTTCTTAAAATTCTTGAAAGCCTCTCGAAATTCCTTAAACTTCTACAAAATCTTTTATAAATCGTAAAAATTTTCTGAAATCCTTTACAATTCCATGAGGAAAATTTAAATTCTTTAAAATCGCTTTAAAATACTTAAAATTTCTTTAAATTCTTACATGCCTTTTAAAATACTTTCAAATTCATTTTTAATTCCACGAAAAACTTTTAAATCCCTTAAAATAAGTTAAAAACTTTTATATAATTTTTAAAAACTTCAAAATTCCTTAAAATTCCTAAAAATCTGTTAAAATCCTTTAAAATTATTGAAAATATGAGAAAGTAATAATGTAAAAAAGTATTAACTAGTTTAGAAAAAATGATACTTCGACAACTGTCGAATAAAATAATTCAAAATTTTTTCTCAACTAATTAATACATTTTTTTTTCTTCCTTGTCATTAATTTAATACTTAAACATTAAACTAATTTCTTATTTTTTTCTGTTTCAGGTAAGCAGTTTATTTCACAACTAGTGAGTAGTTTTAAGGAATTTAAATTTTCCTCATGGAATTTTAAAAGATTTCATAAAATTTGAATGATTAGTAAAAGATTTTGTAGAAGTTTAAGGCATTTCAAGAAGCTTTCAAGAATTTTAAGAAATCTTTACGTATTTTAAGGGATTTAAAATTTTTTCGTGGAATTCTAAAGGATTTTAAGAATTTTATAAAAATTGTTAGTAATTTTGACATTTTAAAAATTATTTTATGGAATTTTAAGTCCTCATAGAATTTAAAAAAATTTCAAATCATTTTTGATTTTTAAAACATTTTGTGAGATTTTTTATTTCACGAGATTTTTATGATTTGTAAACGATTTTGTAAAATAATTGTTAAGAATTTCACGGAATTTCAAATATTGTATAGTGGAAGTTTAAGATATTTAAAAATGTTTGTTTATGAATTTCAAAAGATTTTTCAGCGAATTTTAAGGGATTGCAATAGGTTTTCAATAATTTTCAGAAATTTTTGTACATTATTTTAAGAGATTTAAAAATATTTTACGAGATTCTGAAAATGTTTTATGGAATTTTGAAGGATTAGAGGAAATTTTAAGAGATTTTTAGGAATTTTAAAAGATTTTGAATTGATTTTATGACATCCGTAAAAATGAAATAAAATCTTTTTATAAAGCATTAAAATCTCTCATTGTTTTTTAAATTCTGGAAATTTAATAACAACATTTACAATCCCTTGAAATCCTTTAAAATTTCACGAAAACTTTCGAAATTGATTAAAATTCGTTCAAACCTCTTAAAAATTCCCATAAACTTCTTTGTTAAATTCTTTAAAATTCTTTGATGAGATTCAAAATTTTTTTATATTCTTTAAATTTATATACTTTAAAATTCACAAAAATTATTAGAAAACCCATGAAATTTCAGGAAATCCGTAAAAATATAGTAAAACTCATCTATAATCATTACTTAATATTTATACAATAATAACTAATAATTAATATTCTATTATACAGTATATCTAACAATTAATTCTTATTTTTCAATTTTTAGTTATAACTTATTCGACTTTTAAAAAAAATTTTTTATGAAGTAAATTTCTTATATAAATAAAGAATTCCTTAATGAAAACTAAATTTAAAAGTAAATTTATTGACTGATTTATGATTGGACGACTTTGAATAAAAAATGTGAATATTTTTATCAGGAAAACAAAAGGATAGTGGAATTAGTATTTCATGGTAAATAGCGAGATGAGAGACAAGATAAACCGGATGATCCGGCCGTATTTCAAATTCTGAACAAGTGCCAACAAGGCCACGATTTTTAAGAGACATATAGCTACATGGAACCACCACTAAAATCCTCCTCTTACGAGACATGAATTGGACTTTATGTTCTTGATCCTCTATTAAAGGGGAAACGGACATTTCAGATTATCCTGTTTCCCGTCTTTTATTATTTATTTTGGAATTGATGTCTTTTCGAAGAAGAAATTGTATCTGATTAAAAAATCCCATATTTTATATAAAAATAATTTTCATTGAAAAAAAAAATTGTTTAATATAAAAACGAATTTTTTCAATTTTTTTTTTTAAATACCTCACAGTTTTATTTTATAATAGCGGCAGACAAATGGAAATTAATGCTAATAGCTGTGGGAAATAACTCCGGTTATGAGAAACGTATAAAAAGTAAAAAAAAAAAAAGAAGAGAGAAAATATTCATCAATTATACCAAATTAAGGGCTCTAATTCGTTTAATGGGATCATCGCAAATTAAACTTTTTTAAAATAATTTTATATATGATTTTTATAATTGTAAATATATAAAATATTTTTATCTATAAATATTTTATATATAATTATATTTATATTTTATATATTTCATAAAATATATAAAAATATATAAAATATATAAATTTTTTTATATATGTATAATTTTATAATTGACTGGGACTAAAAAAAGTAAAAATTAAAAAAAAAGGAGAAGAATATGTTTAAATAAATTGACAGTGAATTTTAGTACATGAGGGAGCCATGTGATTCAGGCGAAATTATTCTGAAAGTTATAGGAGAGAATCAGGTAGTTTATCTGCTCCCAGCTTTCTGAGAGAAACTTTGGTCTTTTCAACAAATTCTGAGTTCGATTGCAGAAACTTTCCACAGAGATAATAAGACGCATTTGGGATTTATATGCGACCTATTTTCGAGTCAAGGACTATTGTTATAATTCAGGATGAGGAATAAGTTTGCATACAAATTATTCATAGAATTTTGATCAGTGGCTACAAAGTTACTTTTAAATAATTAATTAATAAATTAATTAATTAAGAGAGATTAATTTAATCAGTATTATTTTATTTTTTTCTGAATTTATCCACACTGAAGATATTTGAATAATATTTTGTGCCAACGCTTCACCATTTGTGGGAAAGATAAACTTGTAGCGCCACCTAGCGTCAAAAATCTGTACTTACTACTTATACAATATAAAATATTTCTAACTACTGATTATTATATTATTATTATATTATTATCATATTATTATATTATATTATTATTATATTATTATTTTAAAATTACTCTAATTAATTTCGATAAAAATATTTTTGGAATTGATTAAAATCTAATTAAATAAGATATGAAACGGGAGTTTGTAGAACTGAGCGAGTAAAATCTCTCTTGTTAGACTTTTTTTCTTACTAAAAGTGTTTTCAAGCACGTTTTGATTAGATTCCGATCTCATTATTCCTTGTCGTCGAATGAAATGTCGATTCTTTCCCCAGACTCGCATTTACGAAGGTAGACTCATCCATAAAACGACGTCGGCGTCGGAATGGAATATTAAATTTCTATTTTGGAATTCTCACTTTTCATTCGACGCCTTTGATGGGAAACTCGTTTTAAAAAATTCGAGTCTAAAATAAAATTTTTTCAAAAGTCTTTGGAACTAATATACTAATTTACTAAATAATTTATTAAATTACTAAATTATAAAAATACTAATATAGTCATTGTGAAAATTCAATGAAAATATTTAAAACCCCTTGAAATCCTTTAAGGCCATATAA
Organism: Synergus umbraculus; assembly: GCA_900474325.1. Classification (NCBI taxonomy): domain Eukaryota; kingdom Metazoa; phylum Arthropoda; class Insecta; order Hymenoptera; family Cynipidae; genus Synergus; species Synergus umbraculus. The sequence goes on along the minus strand of UCOK01018300.1, from coordinate 20,489 downwards.
GACTTACCCGATCCCTACCTTACCGACATTTATTTTCTGCAACACTACGTCTACATTTATTGAAATATAAAATTGAAAATTTCTTAAATTAATGAAAATATGCTAAGGTATGTTTATCTGGTCTTAAATTTTTGTATAAAAAAAAAATTTTGTTGGAAAATTATTTTTTTTTTTTACAAATGTCAACATTTTGGACCAAATAAATGTATCATAATGCTTTAACTTAAATTTTAGAAATTCTCAACTTGATATCTTAATATATGTAGACGTAGCGTTGCAGAGAAAAAAATGTCGGTAAGGTAGGGATCAGGTAAGTCTTACATGGCCTTAAATTTTCAGGAAGAATTTCTTTAAGAAACTTTCTTAAAAAAACTTTTTTGAAATCACTTCAAATTATTAGAAATCTCATAAAATTTCATAAAATCTCTTAAAATTCCCAGAACCTTCTTGAAATTATTTAAAATTTTATGATAACAATTAAAACACCTTTTGTACTTTAAAATACATTACAAGTATTTGAGATCTCGTCAGCTTCCATAAAATTCTTAAAATCCATAAAATCTTTTACAAATCAGAAAACTTTCTTGAAATCCTTTAAAATTATTAGAAATCTCATAAAATTTCATAACATCCTTAAAAATACAATAAAATCTTTTTTTAAAATCATTAGTCTCTCAATTCTTTAAAAATTTTGGAAATTCAATGAAAACATTTAAAATCCTTTGAAATCCTATAAAATTTCACAAAAACCTTCGCAATCGCTTAAAACTCGTTGAAATCTCTTAAAATTCCTATAAACTTCTTGAAATTCTTTAAAATTCTATAAAATCTTTTAAATCTCAGAAGAACTCCTAAAATTCCTTAAAATTATTAGAAATCTTGTAAAATTTCATGACATCCTTAAAAGTACAGCAAATCTTTTTAAAAGTCATAAAAATCTCTCAATTCTTGTAAATTTTTGTAAATTCTTGTAAAATTTCATGAAAAAATTTGAACTTACCTAAAAATTCTAGAAATCCTTTGCAATCTATTAAAATTTTACGAAAAGCTTCAAAATCGTTTAAAATTTATTGAAATCTCTTAAAATTCTTCCAAATTTCAAGGAATTAAAAAATCAAAAATTAAAAAATTCCATATTAAAAAAATCTTTTAAACTAATATACTAATTTCTTATTTGTTTTCTGTTTCAGGTAAGCAGTTTATTTCCCAACTAGTGAGTAGCATAATCCATTTTAAAAGTTTTAAAAAATTGCAATAAGTAGATTTCCCTTACCGACATTTACCGACATACGAGGGTTCTCGTATGTCGAACCTTATCTTTAAATTAAATCTCTTATCTTAAATTAAAATCATTAAATCTCGACCTTATCGATATTTTTGATATTTTTTGATTTTCAAACAAATAATTGATTATATCATTTAGAAACACATTTTTATTAAAAAATAGTATTATAAAATAGTATTATTTTAATATTACTTTAAATTTAGTATTATATAATACTATTACAATTTATAATAGTATTTAAAAAAAAAAAACAAATTTTTGATTCTGGAAGAAATAAATACTTTTTAAATAAATAATTCTAGATTGTATTCGAACATTAGATCTTCCAAATTTTGTTTTTTTATCAAAATCTTTTCTTTTGGAAAAGAAAAATTAAAAAAAAAGCTCTGCTTTAAATTGTTCATTCAGTCTCAGGTGCAGTGACAAGTAAAACTTCAAGATGCCAGACTCTAGGTGTAGAGTGTAATTAACTAATTGTCTGAGGAGGCGAAGAGTAGGAACGTTTCTTCCGCACCGTTGGCAACACGTTTCGGAAACGAATGTTGCCCCAAGTTTAAAGTTTGCCGACTTGCTTGAGGTTTGTCGACAGATTCATTCGCCACCCTCAGACATAAAGGAATTCTCAATTAAATTTCCATCTCTAAAATTCGCTCAGAGCTAACTATATAGATTAAAAATTAAAAATTAAATATTATTCGCGAATTATTTTTTTTCTGATTTTATCCTTGGGGGCTATCCTTAAATTACGTAAGGTTTTTAGGTGGGGGGGGGGGGTTTAAGCATTTTTCTATGCTGACCTTACGTGGGGGGTACGGGGTCAAAAAACTTTCTTACGTAAGATTTTTCCTTTTTGAAAATCACTGAAAATCAAATTTGTATATAAGAGGTATTTAAAAAAAATAACAAAATGTTATATTTAATGTAATTTTTTAATCTCTCCTTTATAGTAAAAAATGTTTTTTTGAAAAGAGTCGACGTTTTTATATTGTCTCACACGACAACATTAAGAAAAAATTTATTTATAAAAAATTACGTAAGATAAGGGGTGGGTATCAAAACTTACGGACCCTTACAGAGAGGGGTACGTGGGTCAAAATTCCAGAAAACAGTCTTACGTAATTTAAGGACGGCCCCTTGGAAGATATTTTAATAATATTTTGTGCCACCGCTTCACCACTTGTGGGAAAGATAAGCTTGTAGCCATGAAATTATTAAAAACTTTTTAAAAACCAGAAAAATTCCTAAAATTCCATAAAAATTATTAGAAATCTCATATACTTTGCAACATCCTTAAAAATAAAATAAAATCTTTTTTAAAAAAGATTCCTGTTCTGTTACAAATTCCGGAATGATTCGGAAAATTTCGGATCCATTTGGAATGAATTTCAATCCGAGTTAAATTGGCCTATCCGAATTAATCCAAATGATTCTGAAAATTTCGGATTAAATCGGATTAAAGGTGCGGATTGATTTTGAATCTTCGGCTTCGGATTAATTCGGATTGAAAACTTCCTTAGGAGTAAATCGGAATGAAACTGTTTATTTCGGATACAAATTTCGGTTTTATTCGGAATGAATTTCAATCCGAATGAATCCGAATTTTCAATCTGAATGGATCTGTTCTGTCCGGTCAATTAAGAATTTCAATCCGAATGAATCGGAATTAGTCCGGTCTATCCCAATCAATCCGAATGAATCCGAAAACTTTGTATCAGATTAATTCCGACTAAGTTGGATTGGCGGATTCATTCGGATTAAAGTTCGTTTACTATTTCCGGAATGATTCGAAAAATTCCGGATTCATTCGGAATGAATTTCAATACGAGTTAATCCGGCCTATCCGAATTAATCCAAATGATTCTGAAAATTTCGGATTGATTTTGAATAGGCTTTGGATTAATTCGGATCGAAAACTTTCTTAGGAGTAAATCGGAATGAAACTGCTCGTTTCGGGTACAAATTTCGGATTCATTCGGAATGAAATTCATTCCGAATGAATCCGAATTTTCAATCTGAATGGATTTGGTCTATCCGGTCAATCAGGAGTTTCAATACGAATGAATCGGAATTAGTCCGGTCTATCCCAATCAATCTGAATGAATCCGAAAAATTCGGATAAATTCGAATTCATTCGGATTGACTGGATTTATTTGGATTGAAAGTTCGAATTAATTCTAATTAATTTGTATTGGCGGATTAATTCTGATTAAAGGTTCGGATTGGTTTTGAATGAGTTTCGGATTAATTCGGATCGAAAACTTCCTTCGGATTAAATCGGAATGAAACTGTTTGGTTTGGATACAAATTCCGAATTAATCCGAAACCCATTCAAAAGCAATCCCAATGAATCGGCATCTCTGAATTAATAAAAATTAATCCGAACTTTCAATGCGAATAAATCCGGTCAGTACGAATTAAGGGCATGTATTCCTTACCTAATCCCTACCTTACCGACATTTTTATCTCTGTAACGCTACGTCTACATTTATTGAGATACCATATTGAAAATTTCTATATGTATTTGAAGCTAAAGCCTTAAGGGCATGTATTACTTACCCGATCCCTACCTTACCGACATTTTTTTCTCTGTAACGCTACGTCTTAATTTATAAAGATATCAAGTTGAAAATTTATAAAATTGAAGAAAATATACTAGTGTATGTTTGTCTGGTCTTAAATTTTTGTAAAAATAAAAAAAATTTTTTTGAAAAAATTTTTTTTTTTAAATGTCAATATTTAGGACCAGACAAACGTACCTTAAGACTTTAGCTTCAAATATAGAAATTTTCAATGTGGTATCTCAATAAATGTAGACATAGCGTTACAGAGAGAAAAATGTCGGTAAAGTAGGGATCGGGTAAGTAATACATGCTCTTAAGGTACGTTTGTCTGGTCCTAAATATTGACATTTTAAAAAAAAAATTTTTCAGCAAAATTTTTTTTATTTTTACAAAAATTTAAGACCAGACAAACATACATTAGCATATTTTCTATATTTTTATAAATTTCCAATTTGATAGCTTTATAAATGTAGACGTAGCGTTACAGAGAAAAAAATGTCGGTAAGGTAGGGATCGGATAAGTAATACATGCTCTTAATCCGAAAAATTCGAATTCATTCATATTGAAAGTTCAGATTAATTAAGAATAAGTTGGATTGGCGGATTCATTCGGATTAAAGAATTAAATCAATCCGAATGAATCCGAAAAATTTAGATAAATTTGAATTCATTCGGATTGACTATATTTATTTGGAATGAAAGTTTGGATTAATTCTGATTAATTTGGATTGGCGGATTCATTCGGTTTAAAGGTTCGGATTGGTTTTGAATGGGTTTCGGATTAATTCGGGTTGAATCGGAATGAAACTGTTTGGTTTGGATAAAAATTCCGGAAGGATTCGGAATATTTCGGATTTATTCGGAATTAATTTAAATTTGATTGAATCCGAATTATTTCGGGCTATCTGATTTAATCTAAATGATTCTGAAAAATTCGGATTGATTCGGAATGAATTTCGATCTGAAACTTTCGCTAGGACAGTTATTTGGCCTATTCTGTTGAGATATAATAAGAATAAGAAGTCGTCGATCGATTTTCTGACCAACTCTATGAATCGCGAATTTTATATCTAGAGCGAAGGATGCCGAGGCACTAGCAAGTCTAAACGAGGCCGTACGATCTTCCCATCGATCGATGGTACCATACTATGTTACAATGTTACATACATGGAAATATAGAGTCTAGTAAGTTTGCTACTAAGTGACGCTCTGATAATAATAGAAGGCGTGGCACTTAGATCTTGTAATTTTGTAAATTTAAAACTTAAACGACCAAATTTAAATTCAAGAGTCTCGAAAGCATAAAATGAAGTTAATCAGAAAGTGTTCTGGTTGCTACTTGAAAGAACCAGTTAGCCGGCAGCAAATTAAATTTCTTCGCGTCATTGCCAACTCGTCACTTGGTTTATTTGATTTGAGTGCGAATTGGAAGGGCTCGTCTGTCGATTATCGGTATTTCGCTCTTACAGTCAATTGACCGGAAATAACAGTGCCGAAGGCTGGCTAATAGGCGAAATGAAACAAAGTTGAACAAGACAAGGTCGAAAAGTTCACAAATTTCCAAATTAAGGGCCTTGGATCCAAGTGTTAAGCTCACAATTCCATTCTCCATTTTACTCAACGAAAATTGTAGATAAATATTCTTTTTGTTCTGTAGCGCTAATCTTTTTACAAATATAAGACTGCGTACAGAGCGAAAAAATATTTAATTTTGATACTTTTTGCAGAAAACGAAAAATTCAAAATCTGATTTTAAAATTCAATATTTTCATTTTACTTAGAAAATATTTTAATTCGATATTTTCTCGCTCTGTAACTTTAAAGTCTATTAAAATTCTTAGAAATCTCATAAAATTTCGGAAAATTCTTTTAAATTTCATAAAATTTTTTGAAAATTATTAAAATCTCTTGACTTCTTTTCAAAAGTCCTGAAAATTATATTACAAAATTTAAAAATCCTTAAAATTCTCTGAAACTCTCTGAAATCTCTTAAAATTGCTCGAAATTTCATAAAATATAAAAATCCTTTTAATCCTCTTAAAACACTCAGAAACCTTTTCAAATCGCTTAAACTTTGATGAAAACCTTCGAAATTGCTTAAAATTCGTTAAGATTTCTTAAAACTTCTAAAAACCTCTTGAAATCCCTTAAAAATCCAGAAAAACCATTAAAATCGTAATCTCTTGAAATCCAAATTAAAATTCGCAAAAATCTCTAAAAATTCATAAAAACCTCTTGGAATTTCCTTAAATTTTATATCTCTTATAATCTTTTGAAATCTTATCAAATTCCATGAAAACCTTAAAAATTCTACAAAATTGTTAGAAATCTCAGAAAATTCTTTAAAATTCCATAACATTTTTTGAAAATTATTAAAATCTCTTGACTTCTTTTAAAATTCCTGAAAATTATATTACAACATTTAAAATTCCTTAAAGTTCCTTAAAATTATCTGAAACTCTCTGAAATCTCTTAAAATAGCCAGACTTTAATTCATCCTATAGATGTTAAATTTCATTCGAGATAAATCTCGACTTGAATTCTGAGAAACGCGTAGCGTCTTGTTGCAATCGGAAATGGGTATGAGACGAGAAACGGCGAGAAAAAAAAAACTGAAAAAAGACCACTTTGACAAAGCCTTAAAGCTCTTTTCCTCTCATCCCCGCCACTGGTCCAGGACGATAACGCAGCATCCGTATCTGCCACTGCGCTACCTGTGGATCAATACCCGCAAGAGTGATACGCTCACTTCTTCACTCCGGCTCAGGTGCGAGAGCAAACAAAAGCTTTTCGCCGATCAGAATCTTTATACAAATTTAATAAATTTTCAACAATTTTTATATTAAACTAGCAATTATGATCCATGCGCTCTGCGCGTGATTGATAGTTTTTCGTTTTTGCAAAATTCAGATAAATTCGGATTCATTTGGATTGAAAGTTCGATTTACTTCCGAATAAATCCGAATTCACACAAAGTTTTCCGAATCATTCGGATTGACTCGGATAGACCGAATTAATTCGGATTGAAATTGATACTGAATAAATCCGAAATTTTCCGAATCATCCAAAATTTGTATCCGAACCAATCAGTTTCATTCCGATCTAATCCGAAGGAAGTTTTCAATCCGCATTGATCCGAAACTCATTCAAAAGCAATCCGAACCTTAATTCCGATTTAATCAGAATTAATTCGAATACCTACGGACAATTCGAATGAATCCAAATTTTTCAGATAATTTCGAATATCCAGGATTAATTCGGATTCATTCGGATTGAAATTCATTCCAAATGAATCCGAAATTCTACTAATCATTCGAAATTTGTATTCGAACAAAACATTTTCATTCCGATTTCATCCGAAGGAATTTATTAATCCGCATTAATCCGAAATCTATTCAAGGTCAATCCGAACCTTAAATCCGAATGAATCCGCCAATCCAAATTAATCAGAATTAATACGAACTTTCAATTCGAATCAATTCAAATGAATCCGAATTTATCTGAATTTTACGGAATCAATCAAATTGATTCGGATAGACCGGATTCATTTGAATTGAAATTCATACCTCAATAATCAGAAATTTTCCGAATCATTCGGGAATTTGTATTCGAAATAAATCCGAATTAATCAGAATTAATCCGAATTGAATTTTATTTCGAAGGAATCCGAAATTCTACGGATCATTCGGAATTTGTATCCGAACCAATTAGTTTCATTCCGATCTAATCCAAAGGAAGTTTTCAATCCGAATTAATCCGAAGCCTATTCAAGATTAGTCCGAACTAATCCGACCTTTTCCGAACTTTTAATCCGAATTAAACCTAATTTTCAATCCGATTTAATCCGAAGGAATTTTTCAATTCCAAATAATCCGAAACCAATTCAAAGTCAATCCGAACCTTAAATCCAAATGTATCCGCCAACTCAAATTAATCAGAATTAATACGAACTTTCAATCCGAATTAATCTGTTCAATCCGAATGAATAAGAACTTTTGCGATTTTTCAGAATCATGCGGATTGATTCGGAGAGGCCGGATTATTTCGGATTGAAATTCATTCCGAATGAATCAGAAATATTCCGAATCATTCCGGAATTTGTATCCCAACCAAACAGTTTCATTCCGATTTAATGCGAAAAAAGTTTTCGATCCGAAATCGCGCCAAAATCAATCGAAATTAATCCGAAATTACAATCCGAATAAATCTGGTCAATTCGAATGAATCCGGTCAATCAGGACTTTCAATTCGAATTAATCCTAAATAATCCGGCCTTTGCGAATCAATCCGAATAATTCCGAAAAATTCGGATAACTTCTTATTCATTTGGATTGAACAGATTAATTTGGATTGAAAGTTCGGATTAATTCTGATTAATTCGGATTGTCGAATTCATTCGGATTAAAGGTTCGGATTATAAAAAATAAAAATTAACCTAGCGTTTCGCTTCTTTAGTTGCTTTTTAAATTGTTATTTTGGTTTAAAATATGATATAAAAGACAAGAGTGAGTTTTTATTGCTAAAAGTCTCATTTGAGCAATTTTATAAAGAATAAAGGTAAATAAAAGTTGGAAACCAATTACAAAAGAAACAAGGGAATTTATACTTATTTTTTATGACTTCCAAGAAACTCCCTTAGCTCTTAAAACTGTGCTTACTTGTAAAAATAATTTACGAGTTTCCCTCCAACGCATCGATTGGTGGACAAACAATATAAGATCCTTATCTTGACGCCTGAAAGTTAGCAACCAGCAGTAAATACACAGCGACGTCGAACTGATTGCCTGTGTAAAGGGGCACTTATTATATCTCGACATATTACTTTTTTAGCAATATTATATTAGAATTAAAATTAAAGTATTTATAAAAGCTGAATTAGTAATTAGTAATTCTGCTTATTAGTAATTAATTATATTACATTTTCTTCGTTGTTCTTCATATTATAATAATTAATTATTTTTTTCTTTTTTATACAATAAACTATTCCAAATTTAGATTTTTAATTTTGACAAAAATTACAAATAAATAAAAGAAATGGATAAAAATTTTATCGGTATTAAATACAAAAAAAAAAAGATATATAAAGAAAGGCATTACACCATAAATTTAAATACATTTTTTCATGACGTTTGAGGGCATTGAATGTTTTGCTTTTGCAAGAATCGATGAGTAATCTTGACATAAGCCATGTGACTGATTCTGATTACTCATTATTAGCTCATTACCGATGAGTAAGCTTTTTTTTTAATCAATCGGTCAGATTCCTGATTCAACGGCTATTTCGATCAGAATTAATTTTTTTTATTTATTGCTTCTATTTAAAAAAATGATTTTATTATTATTTCAACAAAAAAAGAAAAATTAATTTTTTTTAAATAAAAAAAATAAAAGATAACTTTGTTTTTAAACAAAAAAAAAATAAAAAATACTTTTTTTTAATAAAAAGCGTTCAAACTTTTGAGATATCCGAAAAATTCAAACTAGTTGAATAAGAAAAAAAAAGTAAAAACTTTGACAAATTTATCCCAAGGTCTAAAATTCGGAACTTTCAACGTTCTATTGTTCTTGCATCTATAGGAAAAACTTTCAAGTAAGATCCCAACCCGGAATTAAATTATCTAACGGTACCAGTAAACTCGGTAAATGCCAAGTGATGGTAGGAATTGTTTGTCGCCTCATCCCATTAACGCAAGTTCAGTAATTTAAAAGCAAAGTGTACCTCAACTAAAAGAAAGAACTAAGAAGCCGTAAGTTTAATCAACTTCGGATCTTGAACTCGACATCTCTATTTGTACTGGCAATTTGCGTACACTCAGAAAAAAGTTTGTTTAAATTAACCAACAAAAATTGTTTCAAGTCATATAATTGAACGAAATAACTTTTTTTACTTCAATTAAAGAAACATTTATTTAATTATAATAAATGAAGACTATCCAGCTTAATCATTGAAATATATAATTAGTTCGAATTGCTTTTGAATGATCTTCGGATTCATTCGATTTGATCGGATTTATTCGGATTTAAAATTCGGATTATTACAGATTCGCGGTTTTATTCGGATTCATTCGGATTAAAGGTTGGGATGTATTTTGAATAAGTTTCGAACTAATTCGGATTGAAAACTTCCTTCGGATTAAATCGAAATGAAACTGCTTGGTTCGGATACAAATTCCCGAATGATTCGGAAAATTTTAGATTCATTCGAAGTGAATTTCAATCCGAATTAATCCGAAATAATCTGGTCTATTCGAAGTAATCCGAATGATTCCGAAGTAATTCGGTCTATCCGAATTAATCCGAATGATTCCGAAAAATTTGGATTCATCCGAACTGAACGGATTAATTCGAGTTAATTTGGATTAATTGGATTCGGAATGAAACTGTTTGATTCAGATACAAATATCGACTTAATCCGGCCTATCCGAATGATTCCGAAATATTCGGATAAATGCTGATTAAATTCGTTTGACCGAATTTATTCGGCCTGAAAGTTCGCATTAATTCTGATTAAATCGTATTTAAAATTCGGATTATTTCGGATTAATTCGAATTCGCCGCTTTATTTGGATTCATTCGGATTAAAGGTTGGGATTGATTTTGAATAAGTTTCGGATTAAATCGGATTGAAAACTTATTTCGGATTAAATCGGAATGAAACTGTTTGGTTCGGATACAAATTCCGACTTAATCCGGCCTATCCGAATGATTCCGAAATATTCGGATAAATGCTGATTAAATTTGATTGACCGAATTTATTCGGCCTGAAAGTTCGCATTAATTCTGATTAAATCGTATTTAAAATTCGGATTATTTCGGATTAATTCGAATTCGTGGATTTATTCAGATTGGTTCGAATTAAAGATTGGGATTGATTTTGAATCAGTTTCGGATTAAATCGGAATAAAACTGATTGTTTCGGATACAAATTCCGGAATGATTCGGAATTTTTCGGATTCATTCGGATTAAAAGTTTGAATTGCTTTTCAATGGTCGTTTTGAACGGTTAATCCGAATTAATCCGAATTTATCCGAATTTTTAAGAATCATTCCGATTGATTCGAATAGACCGGATTATTTTTGATTCAAATTGATGAAACTGTTTTGTTCGGATACAAATTCCGGAATGATTTGGAAAATTTCTAATTGATTCGGAATGAATTTCAATCTGAATTAATCCGCAATTCGATTGAAAACTTCCCTCAGATTAAATCGGAATGAAACTGTTTGGTTCGCTAGGGTAGCGACCTGGGTTCAAATCCTCGTCCAAAATATTTTTTTTTCTGATTTCTGATGGAGATTTTAAAGAATTTTCAGGATTTCATGGAATAGAAAATAGTAGATATTAAAAGTTAAAGATTCTTTAATGGCTCACATTTTTATGATCACATTTTACCTTTTCGACAATACGTAGATATTTCAACATTCTCTCGATCATTTTGCAACTGATCAGCAAATTTTTTGCTTAGTTGCATGTCCTTGACTTTTTTGTTGATTCTGCTGCTAGCTTTGTCCAAAATAGAATTCAAAGAGTGTTCAACTGTATCAAGAACTCCTTTCAATTCCTCTTGAAAATCATTTGCATGGAAGATGTAATTTATTATTATTTATCGTTATTTATGGACAATTTTAAATGCGAAATACGGATTTTCAAATTTGAAATAATTTCAAATTTTAGTGAAACTAAATTGCTGAGTTCTATGCTAAAGTATCACATGCCCTTAAAATATTTTGGAAATTCTATTTAAATATAATATATAATAAAATTATTAATATATTAATATATTTGAAAAGAATATAAATTAAATAATAAATAATTTAAATTTATTCGAAATTTACAACAGACTTTATTTACGCTTTTTTATTTTAATAATACTCGTGGATAGACTGAATATGAATGTAAATAAAAAAAGGGATTTACGAATTTGCGACAACATTTGAGAAAAATAATCATTTTTCTGGTTGGAGTAATGAGTATAATTTTTTATAAAGGATTTTATAGATTTTTATTGGATTTTATGAAGCTTTAAATGAATTCAATTTTTGTGATTTTGCAGAAAAATTTATTTTTATTCTCAGAACGATTTGTCTTGTTATACAATTTTAAATTTTCCAATTATGATAATTTAATTCATTTGTAATTTTAGCATATTAAATATTACAACAAAATCATAATTCTATCATGCTTTTTTTGACAAAATACATTTCTGGACTTGTTGCACGATTTCTAAACCAGTCTTTATCAAACCAGTTTTTTCCAAATTTTCTTTTTCCTTTGCAACCAAGCAAGCTGTAAAATCAGTCATCGAATTTGAAATTTTACTAGTAAGTTGTTCAATATTTAAGAGAAGGGAAGGAACTTCTTTGCTAGTAGCCAATGCGCCCTTTCCTGCAACCTAAAATATTTATGAAAAAATCAATTAATTACTTACAAATAATAATATTTTAATATTTGATTAAGGGCGTTGGAGGCAAGTTCTAATCTAAAAATTCGATTTCTTCATTTTACTCAAGAAATATTAAATTTTTAATTTTTTCCCTCTGTAGAATTAATCAATTTTTAACTAGAATTATGCGTACAAAGCAAGAAAATATCAAATTCCAGTATTTTTTATGTAAATATGGAAATATTCCATTTTGAAGTTCAGAATGGCCACAAGATTCAATTTTTCAATTTCCCTGACATTTCCCTGAGGTTTGTCTGACTTTCAGACAAATTTCCCTTACAGAAAAGTATTAAAAATTCTTTTGAAATTCCTAAAAGCATCTTTAAATATTTTGAAATTCCACTACAATATTTAGAATTCCATGAAATTCTTTAAAATTATTTTACAAAATCGTTTACAAATCATAAAAATCTCGTGAAATTCTTTAAAATTCCCTAAAGTGCATTAAAATCTCTAAAAAACTCTTGAAATAAGAAATCTCACAAAATCTTTTAAAAATCAAAAATGAATTGAAATGTTCTTAAAATCTATGAGGAATATTAAAATTCCTGTAAATCATTTTTCAAATGTCAAAATTACTTACAGTTTTTACAAGCTTCATAAAATCATTTATAATTCAACGAAAAACTTTTAAATTCCTTGAAATAGGTAAAAAACTGTTATTGTTTTTGAACAGATTTTAAAATTCCCTAAAATTCTACAAAATTTTTAGGAAATCATAAAAATCTCGTGAAATCCTTTAGAATTTCCCAAGAAACTTTAAAATTCCTGTAAACTCTTTGAATTCCCTAAAATTCCTTAAAAATCTCTTCAAATTTCATGAAGTCCTTTTAAAATTCAACTAAATCTCCTAAAATTCTAAAAAAATCTCCTGAAATCCTTAAAATTTCTCAAGCAACTTTAAAATTCCTTAAAATTCTTTAAATTTCCTAAACTTCCTTAAAAATCTCTTCAAATTTCTTAATATTTCATAAGGTCCCTTCAATTTTCACAAATCTTTTTTCAATTTCTCAAAATCCATTGAAATACTTTTAAATTCCAAGAAAAACTTAAAAATTTTTTTAAATTCCTTAAAATCTCTTAAATTTCCTGTAATCCTTCAGAATTCCATAAAACATTTTCAGAATCTCTTAAAATGAACAAAAATTTATTTAAATTATTGGAAAACTATTGAAATCCCTTAAAATTCGCTGAAATCTTTTGAAATTCTCAAAAACAACTTAAAATTCTACTAAAATATGTAAAAATCCTTGATAAAAATATTTAAAAATATTTAAATATTTAAAAATCCAATTATTTTACAAAATCGTTTAAAAATCATGAAAAATTGGTGAAATTCTCTAAAATTTCCTAAAGTGCATTAAAATCTCTAAAAAAAAACCCCTTTAAATAAAAAATCTCACAAAATCTTTTAAAAATAAAATATGACTTGACAGTTTTTTAAATTCTGTCAGGACTATTAAAATTCTTTAAAATAATTTTTAAAATGGCAAAATTAATTACAATTTTAACGAGATTCTAAAAATTCTTTAGAATTTCACGAAAAAATGTAAAATCTCTTAAAATACATAAAGATTTCTTAAAATTCTTCAAAGCCTCTTGAAGTTGCTAAAACTTCTACAAAATCTTTTACAATAAAAATATTGTGAAATCCTTTAAAATTCCATGAGGAAAATTTAGATTCTATAAAATCACTTAAAAATAATTCAAATTTCTTAAAATTCTTACAAGCCTTTTAAAATTCCTTCAAATTCCATGAGAATATTTATAATTCCTAAAAACCCTTAAAAATTTTTATAAGTCTTTTAAATTCCTTTATAATTTCATGAAAAACTTTTAAATCCCTTAAAATCCGTAAAAAAAACTTTTATAATTTTCGAAAACTTTTAAAAATACCCTAAAATTCCAGTAAATCTTTAGAAAATCAGCATAATCTCATGAAATCCTTTAAATTATCTCAAGGAACTTTAAAATTCCTTGAATTCTCCAAACTTCCTTAAAAATCATTTAAAATTACACAAAGTCCTCTTAAAATTCAACTAAATATTTTTAATATTATACGTAATCTTGGATTCATTTAAAATTCCTAAAAACCTCTTAAAATCCTTTAAAACTATTGAAAATGTCTTGAAATCATTAGAAACCTAGAGAATTCTTACAAGTTTCTGAAATTCCTTTCTAATTCCACGGGAAAAACTTTTAAATTCCTTAAAATACGTAAAAAAACTTTTATAATTTTTGAAAACCTTTCAAAATTTCCTAAAATTCCACAAAATCTTTAGAAAATCATAAAAATCGCGTGAAATCCTTTAAAATTTCTCAAGAAATTTTAATATTCCTTAAAATTCCTTCAATTCCCCAAACGTCCTGAAAAATCTCTTAAAATTTCATCAACTCCTTTTAAAATTCAACTAAATCTTATAAATATTACACATTATTATTGAAATTATCTTGAAATCACAAGAAACCTAGAGATTCTCAGAGAATATTTGGAAATTATTTATAATCCTTTGCAATCTTTGGATAGTTACTAAAATTTCTTAAATAAATTATAAAAGTGCATTCTTCATTTTATGCGAAAAGTATTAAAATCAAATATTTTTCGTTGAGTTAAATGGAGAATGGAATTTTGAGCTTAAAAAACACTTGGATCCAACGCCCTTAATGCAAATGGCATATATTAATTTAATAATTGAAATAAAATTCTTACCTTGTTAATACACATGACAGCTTTGGGAGCAGTTAAAATTTTATTCAAGTCTTTTGCACAAAGTTCAACATTATCCTTGATAGAAATAAGATTGGTCAAAACTTCGATCGAAGAAGTAACAATACTGTTAACTAAACCCTTTATAACTTCAACCTTGGCCTCTCTACAATTTCCTATTTCACTGATAACTTCTAAACCTGCTTTTTCGAAAGGTACAAGTACTTTCGAACATTCAGTCGCGTTTACACCGGTTTCATGGCTTATTATCAATTTTTCAACATCAGATTTTACCTGTTTAATATTAAAAATAAAAATTAGTATATTATAATACACTAATTAAAAATAATATTATATTATATTAATATATTATATTATAGTGATATGCAATATATAATATAATATATATCTGATAATATTATTAATATAATTAATAATTAATATATTTTTATATACTAATTATTAAATATTAACAATTAAAAAATATATTGGAAGAAATAATGCTTCACATTTTGATAATTGTCCTTAATTGACTGATTGATTTTCCTAGTCAACTCTATCATTTTTGGTATGATCTCGGCAGCTTGCTTTTGGGCCTCTTGAACTTTGCTGTTAATTGCCTTGGTCGCATTATTTATCGAAGCGAGCAATTTATTTTGAATGTCCAGAAAATTATTTTTCGTACCCTCTTCGCTTGAAGTTGCATCACGAATAGCCTTATTCATTATTAAAAAAAAATATTAGTATCACACATTACACAGAAAAAAAGAAAATGGCTCAATTTGCCGTTTAAAATATAGTCAAAATGCGCTCTGAACACAATTTTCCTGGTCCTGGAATTTAGTAAATTTTACTATTTAAAATTGTAATATTTTCCTAAAGAAATTGTAAACTCTGCTATTTTCTTTGTACAAGTTACAATTTGAAATGTAGTAAAAGTTACAATTTGAAATATAGTAAAAGTTACAATTTGAAACATAGTAAAACTTACTAAATTCCAGGAAAAAGACACATTTTCACTGTTTTAAATAGTAAATTCAGCGATTTTTTTCAATTTCTTTTTTCCGTGTATATTTAATAATTGAAGAACGTGATATTTAAATATTTGATAAAACAAGAACTTCCACACATTTTCAGAAATTTTTTATACTTACAATGGCGAGAAGCAGGGAACAGAAAATAAATACGAATTTCGACATATTTTCTGTCGTTTATCCCGAAAATTTAAAAACATAATGTTGAATGCTACCTCTTTTTATACCTAAAAATTGAACAAGTTTCGAAATTAACGGGTAAACAAAAAATTGAGACACTTGTGTCAATTGTAGCCGAATTTAAGCTCGCAATCCAAATTTAAGGAAGTTGTATAAACGAGATATCTGCACCCTCTTATCTTAAAAAAAGATTATGCAACGCATTGTCTCGAAAATTTGGCATATTGCGTTGTTGAAAACCTGATTAGCTTTGTCAATGACTTGAAGGTGAAAGAAGAAAAGCAAATTAAGGCTGTTGGAGTCAAATTCTAATCTAAAATTACGATTTCTTCATTTTGCTCAAAAAATATTTAATTTGGAATTTTTTCCCTTTGTAGCATTAATCAATTATTAAATAAAATTATGCGTACAGAGCAAGAAAATATTTAATTCAAATATCTTTTTAGTAAAATGAAAATATTGAATTTTGAAGTTAAAATTTTGAATTCTTCATTTTATGCAAAAAGTATCGAAATTAAATATTTTTTCGCTCTGTACGTAGTCTTATATTTGAAAAAATATTAGCGCTACAGAGGGAAAAAATATTTATTTATAATTTTCGTTGAATAAAATGTAGAATAGAGTTTTGATCTTAACACTTTGGTCCAACGCCCTTAATGGTGCAAAAAAAAAAATTCAAAAAAACCTTCGAAATGCCTTAAAATTCGTTAAGATATCTTAAATGTTCCAAAAACATCTTGAAATTCCCTAAAAATAAAAAAAAACAATTAAAATCTCGAAATTAAAGTTGAAAATCGCAAAAATCTCTAAAAATTATTAAAAGTCTCTTTGAATTTCTTAAAATTTTATGTCTCTTATAATCCTTAGACACTTGATGAAATTCCATGAAATCCTTAAAAATGTTAAAAAAATCTTTTAAAAATCCTATATATGCAGGTATAGAAATCTCTTAAAATTCCCAGAAATTTGATAAAATTTTTTTAATTCTACGATAATATTTAATTAAGTCACTTTACTTCCTTTAAAATTCATTAAAATTATTAATAATCTCATTAAATTCCATGAAATCGTTATAACTCTTTAAAATATTTTAAAAATCCCTTAAAAGTCTTTGAGAGTTCTTAAAACTCTCAAAAACCTCTTTAAATCCCTTGACAATCCAGAAAAAGGATTAAAATCAGAAATCTCTTAAAATCCAAGTTAAAATTCGCAAAAATCTCTAAAAATTCATAAAACCCTCTTGGAATTTCTTAACATTGAACATCTCTTAAAATCATTAGAAATTTCATTAAATTCCATGAATTCCTTGAAAAATTAGTAAAATCTCTTAAAACCCCTTAAAATTTTATGAAAACCTTCGAAATCCTTGTCGATTCTACAAATTCTTTTAAAAATAATAAATACCTCCTGAAATCCCACAATAAAATTCCCTGAAACGTTTTAAAATCCTTTAAATTCCATACAATATTTTATTCCCTTTAAAATGTATTTCCTTTAAAATTTATTAAAATTATTAATAATCTCATTAAATTCCATGAAATCGTTATAATTCTTTTAAATCTTTTCAAAATCAGAAAATCCATTAAAATTCTTTAAGATTTCTTAAAACTCCAAAAAAAACCTCTTGAAATCCCCTAAAAATAAAAAAAAAAAACGATTAAAATCATATATGATTTTAATCGTTTTTTCGTTGCAAGACATTTATAAATGTCTTGCAACCCAAGTTACAATCCGCAAAAATCTTTAAAAATTCATAAACACCTCTTGGAATCCCTTAAAATCTCCAAAAACTATGAAAATGTTAAATCTCTTGAAATCCAAATTAAAATTCGAAAAATCTCTAAAAATTCATAAAAACCGAGAAAAAACTCTTAAAATTTTATGAAAACCTTCGAAACCTTATTGATTCTACAAAATCTTTTAAAAATAATAAAAACCTCTTGAAATCCCACAATAAAATTCCCTGAAAAGTTTTAAAATCCTTTAAATTCCAGAAAATGTTTTAAAAATCATAAAAATCTCTTAAAATCCTTTCAGATTATTAGAAATCTCTCTTGACTTCTTTTACAATGTCTAAAAATTGTATTAAAACATTTAAAATTCCTTAAAGTCCCTTAAAATTCTCTGAAACTCTTTGAAAGTCCTGGAAAAAAAATCCTGGAAACATCATAACATAAAAAAACTCTTAAAACACTCAGAAATCTTTTCAAATCAATTAAAATTTTACGAACACATCCGAAATCGTTTAAAATTCGATAAGATTTCTTAAAACTCCTAGAAACCTCTTAAAATCCCTTAAAAATCCATAAAAACAATTAAAATCAGAAATTTCTTGAAATTCAAGTTAAAATTCGCAAAAAATCTCTAAAAATCCATAAAAATCTCTTGGAATTTGGAAAATCTCTTGAAATCTTTTTCAATTTGTGTAAACCTCTTAATATTCCCATCAGAAACTTCTTGAAATTATTTAAATTCTACGATAACATTTAACGTCTCATTACGTCCTTTAAAATCCATTAAAATTATTAGAAATTTTGATATACATTCCATGAAATCCTGAAAATTCTATAAAAACTTCTAAAAATCATAAAATCCCTTAAAATTTCTTTAAAAGTCCATAAAATATTTTGAAAATTATTAAAATTATTATCTCTTGAAACCCACTTTAAAATTCGCAAGAATTTCGAAAAATTCATAAAAACCTCTTGGAATTTCTTACAATTAAAAATTTCAAAATATTTAAAATCCTTTAAAATTCTTTAGCTTTAAAAAATCTCTTAAAATTTCATGAATTCCGTTAAAATTCCATGAAATATCCTGAAATACCTTAAAATTCTACGAAATATTTTTAAAATCCTAAATATCCCTAGAACCTCGTAAAAATCACTTGAAATTTGTCAAAATTCATTAAAATACCTAAGAACGTCTTAAAATTCTTCTATAAAAAAATTCATATAACAAAATATCCCAAATACTCGCATAAATTGTTGTTTAAAATCTGCTTTATTTTATTTTATGGGATCAGAAATTTTAAGTAATTTCATGGAATTTTAAATACTTATAAGACATTTTACGATATTTTAAAGAATATTAAATTATTGTATGGACTTTCAAGAGATTTACAAGATTTCATTAGATTTTCAGAAATTTCAAGGGATTTCATAAGATTTCATGGGATTATAAGTAATTTTACACAACGCTAAGATATTTTTAGAAATTCTATTTATCCTCCAACCAAAAAAATGATGATCATTCTCAAATATCGTCTCAAATTCGTAAATCACTTTTTTTATCTCCATAAATATTCACATCTATCCACGAGTAGGTATTATTAAACTCAATTTAATGCGTAAATAAAGTCTGAATTCTTTTGCAAATTTAGAATTTATACTTAAAATCTCGACGAATGTTTTACTGCTAAATTTAATTTCTTAGATAAAAAGTGTTTTTTACGCATTATTCAAAATATGTAATATGTAATCTTAAATCTCATTACATCAGTCATAATTTATTATTATCGAAATTTAATTAATTCATAATTTTAGCATATTATATAACAAAATCATAATACTATCAGAATAAAACTTTATTCATTTTCCTTATTATATCATTATTAGACAGCAGACTTTTGTGCTGCAACACATTTCGTGACTTTTTGCACAATTTCCGCAAAATTTTTGTCAAAATTCTGAAGTCCCTTTCCAGTCGCACAAGTTGTGACTTCCGACAACGAATTTGCAATTTTAGAAGTAATTTTTTCAATATCTCCGAGGAGGGAAGGAATTTGTTTCACGGTAGTCCACGTGCCCTTTGCTGAAGCCTGAAATATTCATGAAATAATCAATTGAATTATGTTAATTTTAATTAATTTTAATTAATTAATGTAAATTGCATATTAATAATTGAAATAAAATTCTGACCTTGTTAACACAGAAGGTAGCCCTGGCAGCAGTTTCAATCCCCTTAACGTCTTTTATACAAAGTTCAATTTCATCCTTGATAGAAATAAGATTTTTTAAAAAGGAATTGGTATTGTTAAAAATGCTTTCAATGAATCCATCCGCATTTTCAATTATATCAATTACACAAACACTTGTTTCTGACAAAGCTAGAAGATTTTTTCTTTCGAAAGCTGTTACCAAATTTCCACATTCAGTCAAGTTTGTACCAACTGCTTTGCTTATGATTTTCTCAACTTCAGATTTTACCTGTTTAATATTAAAAAAATTAAAAATTAAATATTAAAAATATTATAAATTATATTATAATATATAATAT
>UCOK01018298.1:6427-77378 GCA_900474325.1 Synergus umbraculus | reverse complement strand
ATGAACATCTGTTCAGCTGTTACAGACATCTGCTATAGTCAAGCTATTCTAGTTGTAGTTCAGCTACTCTAGTTCGTTTTAGTCCAACTATTCTAGTTCAGCTGTGGCTATTCAGTTGTTGTAGTTCAGTGGTTTTGATTTAGTAGTTGCAGTTCAGTTTTTGTAATCCAGCTGTTACGATTCAGTTCTTGTAGTTTAGCTATTCTAGTTCATCTATTGTAATTTAGCTGTTGAATTACACTGGTTTAAGTTCAGCTATACCAGTTTAGCTGTAGTAGATCATCAGTTGATGTTAAGTTATCCTAAAACATGAACATCTGTTCAGCTGTTACAGACATCTGCTATAGTCAAGCTATTCTAGTTGTAGTTCAGCTACTCTAGTTCGTTTTAGTCCAACTATTCTAGTTCAGCTGTGGCTATTCAGTTGTTGTAGTTCAGTGGTTTTGATTTAGTAGTTGCAGTTCAGTTTTTGTAATCCAGCTGTTACGATTCAGTTCTTGTAGTTTAGCTATTCTAGTTCATCTATTGTAATTTAGCTGTTGAATTACACTGGTTTAAGTTCAGCTATACCAGTTTAGCTGTAGTAGATCATCAGTTGATGTTAAGTTATCCTAAAACATGAACATCTGTTCAGCTGTTACAGACATCTGCTATAGTCAAGCTATTCTAGTTGTAGTTCAGCTACTCTAGTTCGTTTTAGTCCAACTATTCTAGTTCAGCTGTGGCTATTCAGTTGTTGTAGTTCAGTGGTTTTGATTTAGTAGTTGCAGTTCAGTTTTTGTAATCCAGCTGTTACGATTCAGTTCTTGTAGTTTAGCTATTCTAGTTCATCTATTGTAATTTAGCTGTTGAATTACACTGGTTTAAGTTCAGCTATACCAGTTTAGCTGTAGTAGATCATCAGTTGATGTTAAGTTATCCTAAAACATGAACATCTGTTCAGCTGTTACAGACATCTGCTATAGTCAAGCTATTCTAGTTGTAGTTCAGCTACTCTAGTTCGTTTTAGTCCAACTATTCTAGTTCAGCTGTGGCTATTCAGTTGTTGTAGTTCAGTGGTTTTGATTTAGTAGTTGCAGTTCAGTTTTTGTAATCCAGCTGTTACGATTCAGTTCTTGTAGTTTAGCTATTCTAGTTCATCTATTGTAATTTAGCTGTTGAATTACACTGGTTTAAGTTCAGCTATACCAGTTTAGCTGTAGTAGATCATCAGTTGATGTTAAGTTATCCTAAAACATGAACATCTGTTCAGCTGTTACAGACATCTGCTATAGTCAAGCTATTCTAGTTGTAGTTCAGCTACTCTAGTTCGTTTTAGTCCAACTATTCTAGTTCAGCTGTGGCTATTCAGTTGTTGTAGTTCAGTGGTTTTGATTTAGTAGTTGCAGTTCAGTTTTTGTAATCCAGCTGTTACGATTCAGTTCTTGTAGTTTAGCTATTCTAGTTCATCTATTGTAATTTAGCTGTTGAATTACACTGGTTTAAGTTCAGCTATACCAGTTTAGCTGTAGTAGATCATCAGTTGATGTTAAGTTATCCTAAAACATGAACATCTGTTCAGCTGTTACAGACATCTGCTATAGTCAAGCTATTCTAGTTGTAGTTCAGCTACTCTAGTTCGTTTTAGTCCAACTATTCTAGTTCAGCTGTGGCTATTCAGTTGTTGTAGTTCAGTGGTTTTGATTTAGTAGTTGCAGTTCAGTTTTTGTAATCCAGCTGTTACGATTCAGTTCTTGTAGTTTAGCTATTCTAGTTCATCTATTGTAATTTAGCTGTTGAATTACACTGGTTTAAGTTCAGCTATACCAGTTTAGCTGTAGTAGATCATCAGTTGATGTTAAGTTATCCTAAAACATGAACATCTGTTCAGCTGTTACAGACATCTGCTGTAGTAAAGCTATCCTAGATAGTTAAGCTTCAAGATCAGTTTTTGAGCAGAGAACCCCGGGTAAAAAGTAACTGACACCTTCCACAAAAAACAAATTGCTTAATGTCTCGGAAATGAGAACTTTCCTTTGCCCGACCTCCCTTCTTTCCTTTTTTGTCTTCCCTTTTTCACACCTTCCAACCACTCTACACTCTTTCCATATATGTGAAGGTCTAATTCATTCTTCTACAATAAAATTAGTATTCATCTTGAAAAGATAGTGAATTCTTATTCCAAAAATGTAACAAGTTAAAAGTTTAGCTTATTTGTTTATTTAATTATTCCTATTTTGGTTCCGACGCGTCGCTTACGATCGAATTCAAGTCTTCGAACCTCGTTCATACCAAGAAGGGGTGAGTTCTATAATCGAGAATAGGTGATCAGCCTTTGAATTTCCTCTTGCTTCCCCTCCGAAGCATATCGGGTTGTCTACTCTCTGGCAGGTAAACGGAGGTATAAATAGATGCGAACGAGATGCATGAGAAACGGATCGAACGTACGATTCTATACGAGTTTATACACTCAGTTGGGAAAACACTCGTTCAATTTTTCACACTCTTTATACCACGATTCTAAAAAATTACAAAGATTTCTACTTTGTGGAAGAAAATAGAAGTGAAAAGAGATTTTAAGAGTGCATTGTATTAAACATATTTCAATGCTTTGCAGCTAAAAAAAAAGTGTAAATTTGATTAAATTCGGTATCTAATCACTCAACACTTTGGATTTGCTTAAAGCCTATGCTATTGAGGAAATTCAAAATGAGAAAGAAAATAAATAGGAATGAGTAGGGAGGATCGTGTTTAAGAATAGACGAGTTAGCCGAGTAGTGGAGAAGGACTACTCAATGGAAAGAGAAAAAAAAAGAGGGAAAAGAGGGTACCAACCAGCGAAATGGACGAGTCTTGTTGGGGGTTGAAAGGGCCGAGCGAGAAGGTAAATCTTAAATAAAGTGATATGGAGTGCTTTCGTATAAAAGCTCCGTTTCCAGGGCTTCTTCGATGGATACCTCCGACTACGCGACCCAGCATAGAGCATCAAAATGGACTCTTACGAGCTTGTAACTCTTTCATGCTCATTCAGTGCTTCCGTCATGCTACAAACCGTCGAGTAAATCAATTGTAACATTATTTATTACCCACAACATTCTTGCAACAGGACATATTAACCTCTGGAAAACTTGTCACTAAATTAAATCATATCTGTATCTCCAAGTAACTCAAAGAATTATAAGAAAAGTGCAGGAATTTTTTTAAAGGGTTGCAATATTAATATATGAATAAACTTGTCTAACTTGTAACTAATGAAAATATCATTTTTTGTTTCAGGTGAGTCTCATTTTTATTAAGAACAACATTTAAAACGTGAGTAGAAATATTACTCTGTTGTACTTTATCTATTTTGATAAAATTGGTTGTAGTTTAGCTGTTGCAATTCAGTTTTTGTAATTCAGCTGCTAAAGGCCAGCTACTCTATTCCACCTGTTGTATTTTAGATATGGCAGTGGATACTTCTCTGGTAGCATTAGCCTTGTTTAAATAAGCTTATTAGGTCAGCAGGCTTATAACTCAGGAAACATTACGTAATAAGCCACGATTGTCTCCCATTTTCAAGAAGATTTATCTTAGGAAAGACGAGTTGTGAGAAAATCTTTTTGTGTTAATACCCGACAATATCAATTACGGAAAGAAACTTAACTAGAAATGTATTGGCATGCATAAGCAGAAAGAGGCCTGACGAGTTAACGAGCAACTTCAGTTGCCCAATCGCGTTTCGTCGTTCAATGCCAGGAGGACTGCGACTGGTGATAATAATGGTGACCAGAGATAAAAGCTACAAGGATATAAATTCCTCGTGTCATTTAAGAAACGACGTTTCGAGAAAACGACATTTACGAGCAGCCACGATACTTGTTGCAAAAAGCTCATACGGTGGTTCATGTACGTAAATACCGCAGCAGCGTCTCCAATAAGCGAAACTTCCTTACGTCGCCATGACAACCACGCACCACGCCTCTCCATTACAATATTTGCTGTGTGTAAACTATACGTCCTTCCTTTGCAGTACATCCATCTTGGATTACAGAATGAGATTGCATGTCTGAATCTGTCGTGGACGCAGCACTTAAGAAAATCATCGTTTCTAAAATCTAGGTTGGATCGCAGAAAGGATTATAGCATATTACAACAGAGATCAAGGACGAATAGAGGAATAATTTGTCTCGCAGTGTTGTCATCGTAGAACAATTTAAGTTTTTCTACTGTAGCTGAAATACAACTGAAGTTGGACAACTAGAGCTGAACAACTAAATTTTATCAACTGAACCACTACAGGAATACAACTGATCACAACTACAGTAGTTAAATTACAGCAGCTATACTTCAACAACTAAAACACATCAGTTAAACTGCAACAACTGAGCTACAACAGATAATTTGAAACAGCTGAACTACAGCAGCTGTTGTAATTTAACTAAGTTGCGGTTTTACTGTTGGTTCACTTGCTCTGGTTTAGTTTATATAGTTCAGCTGTTGTAATTTAGTTGTTCTAGATCAGCTGTTGTAGTCCAGTTGATCTAGATCAGTTCTTTTAGTTCAGTTCTATTTCAGTTGACGTAGTTTAGCTTTATGAAACAATTGGTTGTAGTTCAGCTGTTGTAGTTCAGTTGATCTAGATCAGTTTTTTTAGTTCAGTTGTATTTCAGTTGTCGTAGTTTAGCTGCTGTAATACAACTTTAGAGTAGAGTTCTGATGCGTAGCGTCTGTATTTTGAGGAATGCATGTTTTTCAATAACTGGGTTTATCTCCTAGGGACAGAAGGATCCAAATTGAAATGTAATGTACATTGTAGACCCCTCACATCTCTGCAACATGAGGGCAGAAGATGGCTCGAGGGGTCGAGGTTACGAGATCGGGGGTTGAGACTAAAGGGGTAGGGGTAAGTGTTGGTGATTTACTGCTTCAGGCTTAATGGAGGCTGTTTACTGCTAATTAAAACCAAACTCATTTATACACCATACCATATCTTGCCTGCAAAGCAAACCAACTCACTTTTCTATCTTGCCCATTCCTCAATCAGTTTTCCCATTATCTAGATATCATGCTAAGATAATTACTTTTAGATAAATTATAAGTTAGTTAACGATTTACAACTGTTTTATCCCAGCTGTACAACAAAGCACAATTGGTTACAAGAGTTAGTTGTAGTTTAGTTGTTGTAGTCAGACTATTGTAGTTTAACTGTTCTAGTTTAGGTTTTATAATTACCTAGAAGTCTAAAACTCCATTTTAAATAAAAAGTGAATCCCGAGATTCCCAAGGCGAAACGTTGAAGACATTTTTGCCTGTAAATACACATTGAATCTCGCAACAACTTCGTAGCCGTATGGCGGATAAGTTCTGAGGTTAGAGGTCGAATGCTTCGTCAAGTTGCAAGAACTCGTCGATCCAGTTTGGACTATAAGCGACCACACTTGGAATCACGGCCCCGTTTTCACCTCGAAACCCTTGAACTCGAGAAGAACTCGAGATCACGATCCACGTGCACGAGAGAGAAACGAGAATGTGATTTTTCACTTGTCCCACAGACACTGGCTCACATTCTAAACATTTCTCATTAGCTCCGAGTGTCGTGAAAGTTGCCGAGTTTACCGAGCGTTTATATTTTACCTACTTACCGGCACTTTTATTAATACTTCCCTGAAAATTGCATATTATTTAAAATTAAACCAGGGATTTTAATTTCAATTTATTATTTATTATAGAGGCTGCATTTTCATTTCTTCGAGCATCATCGCATCAGTCCTTTCGCTGGGTTTCAATCCCCCCCTCCCCCTTCTCGCTCCTCTTTTTCTTTCTCTCCCAGTTTCTCTCTTTCTCTCGCTCTTATGAAGAAGGTAAAGGGTTCTTGAGATCCACCATATAAACCGGTCCGTCTGGTCTCTCTTTGCCCCTCTATGTCGGCCACCTGCTCGCCCAGAGAGGCCCTTTGGCCCACAAGTTGGCTCGGCATTAAATTTATAAGAATTGCGTTTATCCCGAATTCACGCCTGCGTCTACATTTACCTAAAATTCAGCAAGCAAAAAATTCTAACTCTTTCTTGCAATAATCTTAAACGGCGACAAGTCGATAAGAATAGAAGAACTGAAGAGGCCGTCGGCCAAAAGAAGCGCGCCACGATCTGCCCAATGACTCGTGAAAGACATTTTTCACTAATTATTTGATTATTAATTGTTAAGTTTAATTAATTACGCATCGCCAGGCGAGTGGGCTAATTGACGTTGATTTATGGCTTTAATTAAACGAGGTGCTGGTCGAGGAGTGTCTTACAAGCATAGACAGAACTCGACAACACCTTTCAAGAACCCTCTTTTGTACGACAGCTTTTCGATTCCCATAAGCGTCACTGGAGACAATCATTGTCTCCACACATTGTCTCAAGACAAATTTAAATAGTTTATGAAAATTTATGGCATAAATTCAAATAAATCTGCTTTCTTTATGTATTTTTACTGGTAGGTAGGCTGTTGTACTTGCTGAACTATTTTAAAATTGGTTGCAGTTCAGCTGTTGTGATTCAATTGATGTAGTTAAGTTGTTGCAGTTTAATAGTTCCAGTTCATTGGTCCAAGTTGGATTATTGTATTTTAAGTGTTGCAATGTGATTGTTATAGTTTTGTCGCCGTAGCTTAGCTTCTTTTTGAAGGAAACTTACAGAAACTGTAAAATAAAAATCAGTGCTATATAGTGCTATAGGATCTCTAAAAGCGTCTAAAAGCGATAAATCTTGAAGGAATATTGCAGGTCTAAACCTCTAAACAAACAATGCATTTCCTTCAAAAATGGACCCACGACTTCCTCTACGTCTGTCAAAGGACAATGCTTCGTTTGCGGGCATTGATCAGTAATGTGTTCCGGTTTTTTTTGGTTCCTACCTGAAAATCCTCAATTGAGTTCATTTAGTGCGGACGAAAAATGGTGATTTAGTAATTTTCAAACGTTCATAATAGAAGAAAATTACAGTTACTGAAATATGAACACTAAAAAAGTGAAATACAAGGATCGGTGAACATCGTTTAACTATAACAACCGCAATTTTCATTTGAAAGCAATATTGAATTTCCCATCCCTGTTTATTATAACTAACTAATTAAAAGTTAGACAGGTACATTAAGAGAAAACTGATGCGTGTTTAATGGCCACGTAAATGGAATTCGGTTCATAAAGTAAATTAAACGGGCTCGTATATCATTTATTAATATCCGAAAACAAACTTTCCATTATTTGTCATTATGAATTATGTTGATATAATTACAATATGCAGAAAATATTACAAATCGTCAAAATATTCCATAAATTTATCACGGATTTTTAATTTATCCTGACATTTGAATTCAAAAATTCTTTTCATTCTAGTTAAAATTTTCCAGCAAGGTGCGTAGGGAACGCAATTTCGCTTACACCGGAAGTAGCCGGTAAATCAGTGACTTAATGAATTCACCCCATCTTGTGCTCCCACGTGTGCTGCTGGAATCAAGGGGGGAGGGGCAAGACACGCTGTACTATCCCTGGTTATCTTTACGAGTTAAAGAGATAGCTCACTCCCTTAGATGATGGTTCCGAGCCACGAGGTTCACGAGGGAGTCATAGGAAGTGAGTCTTAAATCTTTGCAGATATGGGGAATGACGAGAAGTGGCAATTTGAAACAGGATTTTGTTTTACTGCAAAAAATATGTCGGGAGACGAGGTCGGGGAAATGCCTACTATACTGTAAATTCTCCATCTAGAATTATAGAACCAATAAACAACAGGGGAACTAGAACAATTGCTCTACAATAGACAAAATACAATGTAACTAATCTGCAATAGGAAAACACAATTCATTTCATTGTATCTTATAATAAACAACAAGAATCAAACCACAATTGGTTGCACCTCATCTATTGTTTGATACCTTGTAAAGAATTATGTAGTTGTTATTCAGTTGTTACAGTTCAATTTTCAAAATTTAATACTACTATTCAATGAAGGTAGTTCTACTGTTGCAGATTAGGTAATTTAGTTTATTAGTTGCAAATTTGCTATAGTTGATCAGCTAATTCAGTTTAGCTATTGATGATCAACTGTAGTAGTTTCGATGATCTATTGTTCAATAGTTGTAGTTATTTTCTGTCTGTCGTAGTTTCACTGTTGTAGTTTTGTTGTCGTAGTTTGGTTATTATAGTTCGAACGTGTTGTTTTGTTGCTGCAGTTCGGATATTGTAGTTTTCCTATTATAGTTTCGGTGTTTTAGTTTGACAGTTGTAGTTCGAATGTTGTAGTTTGGATATTATAGTTCGAACGTATAGTTTGGCTGCTGCAGTTCGGGTATTGTAGTTTTCCTGTCATAGTTTGACTGTTTTAGTTTGACAGTTGTAGTTCGAATGTTGTAGTTTGGCTGTTGTAGTTTGGATATTATAGTTCGAACGTATAGTTTGGCTGCTGCAGTTCGGATATTGTAGTTTTCCTGTTATAGTTTGGCTGTTTTAGTTTGACAGTTGTATTTATAATGTTGTAGTTTAACCGCTATCATGTTATTATTGTAGTTTCACTGTTGTAGTTTGTTTATTATAGTTCGAACGTGTAATTTGGCTGCTGCAGTGCGGGTGTTGTAGTTTTTCTGTTACGGTTTGGCTGTTTTAGTTTGACAGTTGTAGTTCGAATGTTGTAGTTTGACCGTTATAATTTGATTGTTGTAGTTTGACTCTTATAGTTTAGCTGTAGTTTGTAGTTTGGTTTTGTAGTTCTGACCTTGAAGTTTAGATTATGGTTTCTCCCTATTGCAAAAACCTCGGTAACAATCGTTTTCCTTTGGCGGCAGATTATAAAAACTTCTCGATATTTGTCTTAAGTTTACATTCAAGGCTTTATAAACTTGGAATCACTTGATATCGTTGGGAGACAAGGTCACACTCATGAACGAGCTCATGACGCTATATTGTTTTCATCATGATGGAAATTGATTGCATACCGATCGGATATTGATTGGTAGGTGGAACATATTATACGGTATTATGTAGCGAGTCATTAAATTGTTATGTCGTAGACAGATTGAATCGCGATTGGCAGTCATGTCGAGCACCCTGGCACGAACATTTCTCGAATTATCATCTCCGTGACTAGAATCGAAAATTTTAATTAAAATCGAGCTTTCCAGTTTTCATTCTGAATCCAGCTCCATTTTATTCTCTCAATTTATAATATTCTGATTCAAAACATATCAATGGATGAGTTTTTGAAATTAAAATATACGATTCTAATAAAGAAGTTCCTCTATTATTGCTCTTGAAACGAAAATATTTCCAAATCAAGTTCTACTGAATACTTCTTGTTTTGACATGGAACAGGAAAGCTGACGACTTACCTGGGGGTCATTAAAGGTGTCCCTAGTACCATTGGAATCAGCAAGCACGTGTCCCACAGGTATCAGAACCAATAGGGCTCGGTCCAACCAATTACTTTACGAGCCACCTGGCCCTGGTGAAATCTATGTTTTATGACCTCTATTACAGTTTAGAACCCTCAAATTCCAAGAGTTTCTGAAATAAGAAACATATTTCATAAAATTCAACTTTCTGTAACCCTAAATTCTCTTTTGTTTATTCTTATGATAGTAATTATAATTCTAGTAGTTCCTCCTCTAATGTGATGTTTATCTTTATGAAACACTCTTTTACTTCAATTTCATTAAATTCCTGTTCCGAAGGTATTAGCGATATAGTACTCGAGACAGCGAAGGACTTTGATAGACGTGCGATCATTGTGACTAGATAAGAAATCGCTTGGAAAATTGGCTTATTCCGAGCGAAAGGGCTAATGCTGACAAACGATGTCATCGAAACTGCCAAAATAGAGGATGAACACTCAACAGGTTCTCATTCTTTCTCGAGATGCATTTTGGACACCTAAATAGCGAAATACTTTCAGCTGCGCCAAATCCAATCAATCAAGTCTAATTGTTGGTGAATTATTTTGTATTCATGAACAATTGTCTTTTGTAGTAGTAGTGCATCTGTACTAACAATAAGTTCAACATCAATTAAATCGGAAATCATCTGAAATATTTTTCCCTTGTAAAAATAAATACCACCGAATGAAACGAGCCTCAAGAGTGGGAGGGGGGGTTATATGGGGTCCAGCAATGTAAGAAACAGGACTTCCACTCAGCTGCTTCTGAATGACCTGCTGAAGGGAGGCCCTTTGAGTCCCTTCTGAGCTCGCTGAAAAACCAACAAAACCTTCCCCTTTCCGCACTCACAATGGGGTCCTCTCCATTTCTCTCTTTACTTTATTTTATACAATGGGACCCACGGGCATGCATTGCACAAACACCTACATACACCTACTGCGCAACACTCATATTTATGCGCAGGTAGGGCAATATACTACTCTACAATCCAAACTTTCAGAACATGTTTTTCTTTGAAGAAAAAAAAAGATTGGAATAAAATACCACTGACTTGTTATTTTATTAGACTGGTAGTTATTTTATCTGCAGTGATTTTATTCTAGTGATTATTTTGTATGCAATTATTTTATGAGATTTTTTGTCAGTCAGTGTATTCCTCAGAGTTCTTTTTATCTGCAGTTATTGCAAGATTTAAAAAATCCAATGATTAAAGAGAGTAAATGTTAATCAGATTTAACAACACGAGATGAATAATTAATTTTCCAATGAACTTACACTTTTTACTCCATTTTCTGTTCATTGTTCACATTTATATTAATTGAACCATACACACTCTACGCATGGTGATTACGTGTTCAATTAAGGTTTTAGATTAGTTTACGGAAAAATTAATAGACTGCGGGATAATCTGGTTCAGTCATGCATGCATGATTGCTAGTTGGGTAAAAAATTAAATTAGACTCGAATTTCAGAAACTGAACATTCACATGTGGAAAAACAGATTGCATAGCTAACTGTAAACTATAATATATTGTGATATAGATTTTGTAACAGATCACGTTGGGTTTATTATTAGTTTGTGTTATTTCCAGTTTCGATAGACATCTGCTTGTTATAATTTCCTGATCCTCAATTAAAGACTCTAATTGATATTAGGATAATGAAGAGAGGGGAAGAAATAAAGGAAAGCTTAAACTAAAAAAATGCCGGTCAAACAGAAAGGGGCCCCACACGAGGCGGACTCTCGTTTCTAACGATGACTGGCAAATGTAGGACTGTAGGTATTTCCTCTCTGTTATGTATATAAATTTTGTCTGTGTTCATAGCTATAAATGAGAGAAATAATAAGTGATCGTTATTTCAGAGTGAGTGATCACGGTGATTACCGGTTTCAATAGGTAAACTTTAATAGCTAAGCTTTATCAGCTAAATTACAACAGCTGAACTATAACATGCAAACTACAACAGTTAAAGTGTAACAGCTGAACTACAACTAAACTACGACAGATAAACTGCAACAATTTATCAAGAACAAGTAAACTACCACATATAAAAGAAACACCTAAAATACAATATTTAAACAACTACATATTTGCAACTACGTGCAAACTACAGCAGTTAAAATTTAACAGCTAATCTACAACATCTAAACTGCAACAGATAACTACAACAACTGATCTACAACAAGTAAACTACTACATATAAAAGAAAACCTAAACTACAATATTTAAACAACTACATATTTGCAACTACATGTAGTAGTTTACTTGTTGTAGATCAGTTGTTGTAGTAATCTGTTGCAGTTTAGCTGTTGTAGTTTAGCTGTTACAGTTTAACTGCTCCAGTTTTCTTGTAGTTGCAAATATGTAGTTGGTTAAATATTGTAGTTTAGCTGTTAAATTTTAACTGCTGTAGTTTCCATGTAGTTGCAAATATGTAGTTGTTTAAATATTGTAGTTTAGGTGTTTCTTGTATGTGTAGTAGTTTACTTGTTGTAGATCAGTTGTTGTAGTAATCTGTTGCAGTTTAGATGTTGTAGTTTAGCAGTTAAATTTTAACTGCTGTAGTTTAAAAGACACTTTAAAACTTTAAAACTTTAAAAGATAAACTACAACAGCTAAACTGCAACAACTGATCCACAACAAGTAAACTACCACATATAAAAGAAACACCTAAAATACAATATTTAACCAACTACATATTTGCAACTACATGCAAACTACAGCAGTTAAAATTTAACAGCTAAACTGCAACATCTGAATTCCAACAGATAACTACAACAACTAATCTAAAAAAACTAAACTACTACATGTAAAAGAAACACCTAAACTACAATATTTAACCAACTACATATTTGCAACTACATGCAAACTACAGAAGTTAAACTTGAACAGCTAAACTACAACAGCTAAACTGCAACAACTGATCCACAACAACTAAACTACCAAATATAAAAGAAACACTTAAACTACAACAGCTGAAAACCAAATTTTTAATTCTATATCGTATTTCACTAGTTAGACATCATGTAACATCAAAATTGCACAACCTATAGATCAGAGAAGACTATATTCTGTTCTCTGAGAGCAATATAACCCAACACAACATCATGTCGAACCTTCAAATGACCGAGACGTCGTTACACAACCCCTACAAGGTACCGCACTTGTAGTTTGTACTTCTCCCCACACAAAAGCACACAAGCAATTATTAGGAGTCCATACAAGACAGTGAAGATTAGCACGCGAGTCATAATTGAAGGAAACTCTTATAAAAAAGATTTGGAAAGAGAGAAACATAAAGGAAGCAAAAGAGTTTAAGAAGACAAAGAAGATTCCGAGATGAGGGAGAAAGCGAGGGTTAAGATGTTGTCCTGCCAACAGGTGGCAGCACACTCACACCCTTTCACTGGCTCTCATCCCCTTTCACTCTCTGTGGCAGCAGCCTCGGCGATAACCCGCGGCGACACCCGATAAAACCGGGTCGTGGCGAATGGGTTGGGGTTGCGCTGGAATAAGTGGGCTGCCTCACTTGCGGGGGTTGGAAAGAGAAAAACACCAGGGGGATTATCGGCTTGAGAAACAAACTCTAACGAAATGCTTGCGTCGGAATCTGAAGAGGCGTCCGCTTCTGATTACTTACTCTAGGATTTTTCCTTGGGGTTGGGCTTCATTCAACGTCTTTAAATGTTTAGCTTCAATGAAACCTTCCATAATTTGCTAAGTTGATCAGGAAATAAGAGCATATAAACTGTAGCTTATAAACTAGGAGAAATAAACTGAGTCAGCTGATATACTCTACAACAATTAAACTACACCACCGGATCAGTAACCAAAACAAACTAACAGAAGTGGAACATATTAGCAATTAGTAGTTCATCTGATGTAGATTAGTTGTTGAAGTTCAGATGATGTAATTAATCAGCTGATGTAACCTATAAGTTTAGCTGAAGTCTTGCCACATTGGCTGCTAGATTGCCACAATTCTAAATATTCATCAGTTTTCACCAACAAAAACTTCCAAAAATTGTTATTCCTATACTTAAAGTGAAAGGATAATCTTATATCATATTATACTATACTGCTATGGTGTTTGTGGTATCAGATCAGTTAATCTGCGATCAAGATGGAGCAGTAACTTGTAATCGCACATTATCCTCGATACTATGATCAGGAATAGGGGTCAAGAGATTCTTAGATAGGCACTTGGTGGGCCACTATCTCTCATACCTTGTGGTTTCAAGCATCCTGTGCCAAGTTTTCTATGCAAACTTTCCCATCACCCACACTATACCGAGTAAATGAGGGAATATTGACGCAATTTACACGACCTTTCCTCCCTCGATTCTCGAACAAATGTGCAAATTAACGCCTTGGTGATAATTAACTGGAAGAAAAGAAAAGGGAATTAAAACCTGTTGGTGAAGACACACAGACACTGAAGATTCATACACCTAGATATTGTAGAACAGAGCATATAGAACGTTGAAAGAACTTTTTTATGATTTTATTGCTCTATTTTCACGTCTTTGTTTATTTATGAATCAATTTCTAATTGGGTCCTAGTTTATCAGACCTTTGGATGTCTCAAGAGCAGAGAATCAATTATCATGACTTTCACCGCGTGGGCGCACCACATCGTTTGAGCAGAACTCTCGCTATAAGTGCTAGATGTGGAACAGTGTTTCTCAAACAAAGGATTTCTTTGGAAATAGGATTACCTACTCAGCTTTTAGTGCAGTTGTTGTTGATCAGCTGCTGAAGTTTATCTGTTGCTCATTAGCTTCTGTAGTTTATTTGTTGTTGATCAGTTTTTCCACATTCTTTTTGGTGGTTTAGATATTCTAGCTTACCTGTCGTAGTTTTCATTATTAAACAAGATGTTTCAGATATTTTACCTACCATTCTGATTTTCTTTTGTAGATAAAATGTACTTTTCTATTCCAGGAGTTTTCCTCAAGTTATACAGTTCTGAAGGTGTTGGTGACAAGAAGATTAATATCTCGACAGGAAATCCGGTAGAAACTCATTGATTTCTCTCCTGAACCGATGATCCTCCGATTTGCTAAACGACCTCCTCTCGCGATGTATAAACATGCATTTTACGCGTATCCTCTTTCACCAAGTTGTACTAGAATGCAGTGACGTGCCTTACGGGACTCGAGTGTTTTACTCTGCATTCGAAGAATTTACTGGTAGAAGATAAACTTCGATATCCGATAACACAAGCCAAGCGATTTTCATTTTCTCCATTCAAAGAAAAAGAGTTAATCTCCAATCTGTAAAATTCAATAATTCAGTTTTCATTATTAAAGACTTAATTTCTCACATTTAAAAATAGAAATATATATTTGGAGACTGAACAGTTCTAAAATATTTCAATGTCTTGAGAAGTGTTTACATAATTATTCTGTACCTAATTTTATACATATTAAAAATGTTAGCTTGTATCTTAAGGGCTTGGGATGACTCTTATAATTTTCAGATTTTATCTTCAACGTGTAATGTTTGCATAACTCTCCCTAAGATACCTGATTCTATTTATCTAAGCTTCGAGGGGAAAAAGAATTTTGAACTTGGAACCGGTATATTGGCTTTCATCTCGGGGCTCTATATTTTCCTCTGCTTTCATTATTATCAGAATGCAGAGATATTAAGGCAGAATGAGCAGTAAAAAATATTTTAGAGCTATCATAAAAATGTCAATTCCACTTAAACAAACTTTAGCAAACGGCGCAAAACTCGCCATAAAAAGAGTTTTAAACTTATCTCCCATGGCTCTTAAATAGATTACAATATTATCAACATCCCTTATCACTAGTTAATTATATATTATTATTATCCTTATTATCTTTATGCACGATATTAGCATTATCACTAACATTATAATAATGTCTTACGTACTTTACCTCTAATAGAAATATTTATTCTTTGTTTCAGGTGAGCCTCCTCTAAATTTAACAACACGATATTAAGCGTGAGTAATAAATTATAAGTGTCTAATAAAGTTGACTAGACTTTCATATCCGAGGACTTAATCAGTAGTCGGCGGAATGTTATTAAATTAAATGGAAAGCGAACGGACAGTATGTGTAAAGTTTATATCGGTGCCATTTTAAGTGGTAGTCCTTAATTGAAATTTTAAAATTCACCTAAATCTGAACAGATAAATTAGTAAAGTTAAATTAAATCAGCTGAGTTAGTTGACTAAGCAGTTAGTTAGCTAAGGAGAAAACTGATTTGTTTGCAAATCTGAATTAGCAGCTCTCGTAAAAATATTGACTGCCCAATAAAATGGAAAAAAATGTAATAAAACGAAGTGCACCTTAATATTATCCGATTAAATCACGAGTCAATAGAAGATTGGTCAATTAAAATAACAGGGATGGAAAGTATGGCTTCAAAATCTATATCCGCATTATTTTGAGTTAGCGTGTTTAATTGAATTGGTAGAATCGAATTCATGAACACAATCGAAAAGCGATTTCATCATCAATCGAGCGTTATAACGTATATGTAGTACACAGTGGTCCGTTTAAACGCTTGCGCCTCGTTAGCTGGACGTAATGATTATTCGGTTATGGGCTCGCGTATAATTTAATAACGATCTGCCGCGGTTAGGCGTAACAGTGCCACGTCACCATTCTCTTCGCTGACGATGACGCTCTCCACGCGTAATCGGTCGTTACGCACGATGACGTGCATTTTGCGAGAGACTACGAGTGCCGATTATGGCGCCCGGTAACTTTGTTAACGTTCCAATGTTTCCCGTTGAGTTAACGCAACTGAGATCACCCTTTCCTCCGTAACACCCCTTTCAAAAATGCACCTGAACCGTTTACTACATTCTAAATATATTGTCAATCAAAAAATGGCTATTCGGGCGTCTTCGGACATCTTCGGTCCTCTTCGGTCGTCTTCGGACATCTTCGGCCCCCTTCGACTCTTTTAGAGTGTGCACTGTGCCGTTACTAACAAAAAGGTCCGTCAGCAATTGAAAA
The DNA here is from genome assembly GCA_900474325.1 of Synergus umbraculus. Lineage (NCBI taxonomy): Eukaryota > Metazoa > Arthropoda > Insecta > Hymenoptera > Cynipidae > Synergus > Synergus umbraculus. Next base: position 61,003 of record UCOK01018298.1, on the reverse strand, counting down.
CCTGCTGTTCGAATATAAATATCGCAATTGAGGAATTTCAAACAGGAAAAGACGTATAAAAATCAGATGCAATTAAACTCGAGGAGAAATCTGTGTATAAGCGAGACATATGTAACATGCAAGTGTGTCGCGCATGCAATTATAAATAATTGTGTATCCGACGTTAGAAAGACGCCTTCGGTTAAAAGTAATTAATCCCGGGTGTGCATTATTCAATCGTAAGTTGCATCACTACGACCATGTCCATTAATTAATTGCCATTGTGACTGTGCAAGATGGAGGGTGAAGGGAGGTAAGGGTGGGAAGGGAGACACTCGCAATCTCCATTTCTCTCAATATAGCTTTCTCTTTCTCACTCCCACAGCCATATATATACCCACAAATACAGAGAATTCCAAACACACGTATTAATACATATAAGCACCTCCAAGCCTCTCTTCCGTCCATTAGAATATTAATGCGAATTGATGCACACGTGTCATTACCGTAATGAGTCGTTGGACCTGTCGTCCGGGTGTGCAGGTAGATACTAACTGTCGTACACCGAGAGCAATCACGAAATTGCTCGTGTCTCTCTAAATTTTAAGTGCCGCCCAAAACATTACTGTTGATATTAATTTCAGCCTCTTTCCTTGAAACGAAAGGTTAATTACTGCGGGAGTGTTTTAATTATGAAAAAAATTAGGCTGCATCGCTAATGGATTTAACAATTTATGGAAAGCAAGGTGAATTACTTTCTGTATTTATGGCTATGAGTTGGAACAGGTATAAGATTTATGCAGCTGAATTAGCATACCTAATTTAAGACATCTGAATTAGTAAACCTGAATTACTAAACATAGTTTAGAACAATTGAATTAGCTCAAGCTGAATTAGTACAATTAATTTCGAACAGCTGAGTTAGTAAGATTAATTTAAAACGACCCTGCTGGAAGTTCAGGGATAGAAAGAGATAGAAAGAGATAGAACTTTTCGGTCTCTTCCAAGTATCCATTTTGGATCCCGATCTCTTTCTATCCGCCATTGTATCTCCAAGTCCGGTGAGGTCTATCTCTTCCTATCCCTCAGTCTATCCCTGTGTTTGGTAGTATCTATCTTTTTGTATCCCTCTCTATTTTTGGTAACGTCTATATTTATCTATCTCTTAGTCTATTTATAAGCATAAGAGAGATAGGCTTGGAAGTGGAATGAAATTGAGATAGAAAAGGATAGATAAGTGGAGATTAAAAAAGATAAAAGCGAATTGAAATTGACAAGGAGATAGAGAGGGATAGACCGGTATATAAAGAGATAGAAAGAGCTAGAGAAGTGGGGATTGAAAGAGATAGGAGAGAACGGTGATTGGCAAGGAGATAGAAAGATATAGACGGGAATGGATAAAAGATAGAAAGAGACAGAAATGGGGATTCAAAGAGATAGGCGTTGATGTGGATTGAAATTAAGATAGAAAGGGATAAATAAGTGGAGATTAAAAGAGATAAAAGCGAATTGAGATTGACAAGGAGACAGAGAGGGATAGATCGGTATATAAAGAGATAGAAAGAGATAGGAGAGAACGGTGATTGTCACCGGTGATTGGGGATTGAAAGGGATAAATGTTGATTTGGATTGAAATGGAGATAGAAAGAGATGGGGAGAGATAGACAAGTTATATAAAAGGATAGAAAAGAGGAGATTCGAAGAGATAAGCGTGGATGTGGATTGAAATTGAGATAGAAAGGGATAGATAAGTGGAGATTAAAAGAGATAAAAGCGAATTGAGATTGACAAGGAGACAGAAAGGGATAGACTAGTATATAATGAGATAGAAAGAGCTAGAGAAGTGGGGATTGAAAGAGATAGGAGAGAACGGTGATTTACACCGGTAACTGGGGATTAAAAAAGATAGGCGGATATAAAAAAGTGATATCAAGGGATAGAAAAGAGGAGATTGAAATAAATAAGCGTGGATTGAGATAGAGATAGAAAGAGAAAGTTAGCTGGAGATTAAAAGAGATTAAAGTGAATTCAGACTGACAAGTAAATAGAAGGGGATAGACCGGTATATATAGGGATAGAAAGAGATAGAAAAGTGGGAATTCAAAGAGATAGGCATTGAGATAGAAAAGGGATGATTCAAAGAGGTAAGTGTGGATGTGGAGATAGAAAGGGATAGAAAAGGGGAGATTCAAAGATATAAGCGCAGATGTGGTTTGACCCTGAGACAGAAAAAACAGACGGGGATAGGCGAGAGATAGAAAGGGATAAACAATCTTTATCCTTTTCTATCTTAGAGGTAGAAGGGGATAGAAAGGGATAGGATTTCTATCTCTTTACACCTATCAGGAAACTGAATTGACACCTGAGTTAGCTCAAATATTGTACCAATAGGAGTATCTCGTGCCGGCTCTAGGAAGACTAGATTGCAGAGTTGTAAAGTTTGAATAAGTACGAATTTCCAGGGATTATAGGAGGGGAAATGTCATAGTTAAAGGGTGATGCACTGCGGGACGGTGCTCGCGGAAAAAAAAGGTAATAGAAACGCTCTCGCGCAACAAGTGTACCGAGTCGATTTAACCCGAGATTCCTTTGACCTCGAACCGCCGAGAATTACGCTTACGCCTCGGTTAATCCGGCCGAATACTGCCAGTTAACTGAAAGAAATATCCATTATCCACTCTCTTCTCTTCATTGTTGTTTCCAATGAAAAGAGTCACTACCAATACCAGAGGCAACAAAAAAATAATTGAAAATCATTTTTCTGGACAGCTATACAAATCGCCCCTTGGCTAAAAATCTATTATTTCTGAAACAAATACTTCATTATTTTTGTACAAAAAAACTTCTATTACAAAATTCATTCAACTTTTATTGATAAAAAGTATGTAGAACGTTGTAACATAAAGCGATCCACTTCTTATTCTCGTAAAAGTAGAGAATCCTACAGAAGCGATTTTCTCATTTATTTTATACGTTGAGACGGAGAATCTGAAATGAGCGGGGAAGGGGTAAAAGTAAAGATAAGAGAAAGGATTGAGAAGATAGAATAGCAACCCCAGGGGGTAGAAAAGGGTGGTAATAAAATCCTTTCCCAGGGACTAATCGCTATACCAGTTTCCCTTGTTTTTATACTGAGGTCCTGTCTTTAAATATCCATACCTGTTTGAACATCAAATTTAAATTTAAATTTTAAAGGACAAGATCTACCCTGAAACGTGACCAGTTACTCAAGGATAAGATATTGTACACAAAGGGGTAATCTACCTGGAAAACAATCCCTATTATTTCTCTACCAACCAGTTCTTGGGTTGAACCTGTTAAACTTCTCAAAGCTTCTTTTAACGCTTTCCTAAAACTCGCCACAGGAATAACAAGATAGGACGACATTTTATATTAGATTTGTTTCAATAGCGTTAAGAGTGTTACGATTATGTAATTCTACAATTTGACTCAGTACAGCACTGCTCGGTTAGTAAGAAAAGCTGAATTAGTGAGACGTTACTAAAATAGCCAAGTCTTACATGCGACTACAAAACGAGATGAAAATTTGCATACGGTTTTCTTTAATTCCGGCTACGCCATTGGATATCCATATGTCGAGCAGTGGTTAAGTTCGCAGTGGGACGCGTGCGCCTGTGTGAGTATGAGTATATTCCGTTGCGGGCCGCTCGAGTTGCATATGCACGTATATTGCATATACGTGTGTTCGAAGCTTAGGAAACGGGAAATAATGGCGTATTAGCAACAACGCGTCGGCCGACAGCTGCGATTCAACCCTGAATTGAACTGTTATTCGAGGAGAGAGTGAGAGAGAAAGAGATAGGCCACCCTGTACATTTGTTCAATATATGTTGTATGTCTATACATTATATTACGTAAGGGAAACTTCAGGTTGCATTCTGAATAAAACGAGCATTGTACTCGAACTGTTAATTGTTCGGATTTGTCATCGCGTGAAAAGCCAGCGGTTTCGGGGATGTCACGGTCCCGCAGGGGTGGTCCTTCCCTAATGAAACGAGAGAAGGGCCTGTCCAAAAGAGAAGAAGGTCTATTAAAATATTTTGGCCCTAATGACGCCTTTCAATTTATCACTTCAACCATTTTCCGGGAACCAGATTTTTTACCTGGAATCTTGTAAATATATAAATCATTTGAATTAACACAACTGAATAAGTACAGCAACAATTTTGAACTCGGATTTACTAAGCGACAATAATTCCAGTACTTCAATTTTCGCAATGGCCAAAGGTGTCCAAAAAATGGGCACCGTTTCTCAAAGAATGGCAACGTAATCTGCAATAAATATTGGCTTGTCAAGCCAATGTAAGAGTCAACGTCGGAGAATATGTTTTCGCAGAATTATACGTTGCAATAGCCACGATAAAAATTTCCATAACCCATAAAAAGCGTTTCGAACGTCATGAGAAATTGAATCGCAGTCGTATATGTTTTAGGAAAAATTGTCGATGACATTTATGGCGAATAGTTGGATCTTTTTTTATTAAGAGATGTATGCATGTGTGTGTTTGTGTGTGTGGATTCATCCTTTATAAACGTCGTTGGGGAATCCGGTTGGTAAATCGATGTCGAGAGCAATGAATCTTTCATTGAAAAATGAAGAAGCCTCTTTTATCCTTTCTCTTGCACTCTCTCAAACAAACAAATTCACATACGTAAAATCAACTCGACTTCAATTTACTCATTTGGAGTGAAACGATATAAATAAATGATAAGGGACAAATTGGAATCTAGCGACTAATTGAGCTGTAATTAATTTGTCGTGCATCCCAGTTCGATCCATGTCAATTGATGCCGACAGTAAATTGAGTTCACTTACTTTAATTTTAATTGTAACGGCACTAAAATCTTTCCCATTGTCCAATTTTCGTGAATTATTGGAATTTTAGAAGTAGCTTTTTCTATTTGAGATAAAAAGTCGAGAATTCTAGCGTTGAATGATGAGGGGCACCGAAGTAGTGCCGCCCCTGGCTCTAACTTCCAGCGTCTCTATATCGCAAAGTACTTGTTGGAGAAAAAATTGCTAGAGACAATTTTTTATCAGTTTCCTTTGTCCTATCTGACTGTGTAGGTCAAAATTTCAAGTTCTGTCACACTTTTTATTTACAAAAAATTTTTTCTTAGAAATGATGTAATTTCTGAAAGATAGTAAGATTATGTGAAGGAAAAAAGAAAAAATTAGCTACGGAAATGATTGTTCCACGTCCGTGAAATCACAAGAGAGATTCACTCCTTCGGATTATAACGAAGGCGGGCGAGCATCGTTATCTCAGAAACTCGAAAAGTACTTGAAACTTGGTGGTAATCTGACCGGAAACATTTTTGGTTCGCCGGACGTATAACTCGATGTCCGTAGGACGCCTCGAGTCTTTTTTTCCCAAATCTCTCATACCATATTTTCTGGATGCCTTTTTTTCTTCATGCCTCGTCTCAATTATATAAAATAATACAAATCTATGTAATATATATTTTTTCACCATGAACATCGGGAATATTTCAGAAGATTTTAATTTCAAAGTTGAAGAATGAGTGTTTTAGGTTGTTTTACAATTGATCGACTTCCTCACAATCAGTATCCCTCCTCAGCAGTAGCTGCCTTCGAAAAGACGTTTTAGCAAGTGAAATTTTCACTTGCAAAGCTCTGAAGCTCTCTGAGATCGATCTTTAAAAATTCGAGAAGAAAGACGTTACCCATTTTCCTTGTCCTCATCCATATTTAATCATTAATTGTCTCCTGTCGACTCTCCTTCATCGTTTGTTCTCCCGAGTTTGCTTCATTGTAATCTCGTCAGATTATTAGATTTTCTAATCTCAACATTTTCTTTTTCGATTTTATATTGTCCTTAGTATTTTTTACAAAAATTTCTACACGAGTGCGTTTTTGGTCTTGCATGATATCAGTGAATACGTGGCTTTGCGTTGATATTCCGTCGCCCTAGAATGCTTCATCTACGCGGGAATGTTCAAATGTGTCAGTAAATACGCAGCAGTAAGCTGAGAACCAACAAATGTTGGAACCGCGAGCGAATAAGAAGCACATCATGGTGGATTGCACTTCGTGAAAAGGCCACGTCTGCTCTCATTAGGGCGAAGAGAGAAAATGGGGAGAAGTAGTTTCAGAGGGTGAGTAAGTAGGAGGAATTGAAGGGGGAGAGGGAGAAATCGCTATCCAAGTTCTTAGGGATCTCAAGACACGACCTTTGTCACAACATTGCAAATTAACAGGCTGAAAATTCCCGAGTTAGTATGCTAGAAATCGATATATACCGATACATTAATCAAAACAATGAGAATCGTTACAACAGAAATGTCTAAAACAAAAAAAAATCAAATTGGACTTTTCTAAAATAAAAAAGGTGTGTTTGAAGGAAGGGAATATCGGAACGCGAGAATGAAATTGGATTTGATCCGAGTGTCGCGTGGAAGTCGAAATAAATCTGAAAAATATGTGTTTGACAGATATTGGCCAGGCTGGTCTGTGGAAGCCCCCGAGCTCCTTCACTCTCTCTTTCTCTCTCTTCATATTGCCTTCCCTTCCCTTCTCCCTCACACTCGCTCTCTTTTCCTCTTGCCCATTTTCTCTCCATTGGAGTGAGCTTCTTTCTCTGTCTGACTCTGTTTAAAATTACCATACCGCGGGGCAACAGCTGTTGCAGGACCCCTTCAGCATCTGATAAACTGATAGTAGTGACACACACGGCAAACTCCCTTTGCTGCGGGCACACTACTCGCACTGTGCTGGCACGTACACGCCGAAAGACATACGTACCTACACGGTGGCGAAAACGCGCCACCGGGATATTGCGAATTCTATGGTTTTCGTATTACGCCACACCCTCTCCCACCCTTAAAAATCCCCCAACCCCGCCTGCCCCTTTTCTCTTGCCAGCCGAGGCCACCCACGGTTCAGCAACTTCAATTTCGTACGCGGATACGTTTTACGTGCCGTGTTTGTGGGGAAGGCAGTGTTTCTGGACCCATAAATTTAGATGCTGGATTTTTAAGGGATAAAGTTACAGGGAGAGAGAGCGGGGTACCTCTGTTGGTTAATACGGTCTTGGCAGCAGGTGACACGGATGCTAAATGCTTTTGATTTTTTGCGGCCTGCACGATTGCACATTTTGAAAAATTCGCGTACTATAAAGAAGAGAAATGTGACACAGAATGATTGATTTCTTCATAGTGGACTTTAGCCCATAAATTTCTTTTAATACCTGTCGCGGAGAATGGTTCGGTTTAAGTAATAGGGATGGTAAAAAAACAGAATTGCTTGATGGAAAAATCGATCGTACGATTCTCGCGTGCGATATCAACACGGAAGCGAGCCGCGCTAAACAACGCTCCTACCCCTATAGAATTTCTTCCACAATCCGCCTCATCGGCACAAGAAATTTATAACAGGGTGCGCACGCATACGTAAATTCACGCAAACGTGTGCGCGCTCATGACAATAAGGACGCTGTTTAATAGAATAATTAAGGGTCCTCGAACGGCAGCTGATACCTTTCATACAGCACACACGAAAGTAGGCGTTATCACATTCCGCACGAATATACAACACACACGAATTTGTTCGCGTATTGAGGTATTGTTCCTGCCTGGGGTTGCGTTCCTCGAAGGGGTTTTAAGGAAGGTCCAGGGGAATTAAAACGAGCAGCAAAAATGGCGTGCCAACCCTAAAAAGGGTGGATATGGTGATTCCATTATAAAATTAGAGAGAAGAATTCCCCTAGTTCCCAACATCGATGACCCAAAAAAATAAAATGTGACTAAGAAGAAAAAAGCTTGTGGGTGAGTTATTGTTTCGCTCGGTGAAGGAAAGAGCTCTCTACTCAGGCGTGCCGCGTGGGATCTCATGGAGTCTGTAGGAGAAAAGTGGGAGCGGGGCAACAGTGAGGCAATTACAAAATTGCAAAAATTAACCATAAAAGCAGGTCGGCATACCGCGGTTTACCCATAAACTCGGCCGTCCGGCCAATCGGCGCATATTTTTGGCGTTTACGACCAATCATATGGCCGCGCTTACTCCCGGGAGAGAGAAACGCGTCGGAAGAGCGCGGAAAGAAAATTGCATAGCGATTTCACAGCGCTACTCGAAACTGTGCTGTAAAAATACCCTGCGGGGGTTGGAATTAGTATTTTCAATTTTGACTTAACGACCACCGCGATACAATTGCCCTCCGGTTACGGCCTTCGGTTCGGATAATTTTTTAATTTTTTCACTGCACTAGAAACTAATTGTCCCCTAGTAAATAACTCAACCTTGTTCGTAATGGGCGAAATTTCGGCAGGACTGGATATTCCAATGTCACTTGGCGCAGCTCTAGATTTAATAAATCCTTGAGCAAATTAAAATCGCGCAACATCAAACATAATGACGTTTTCCCCAACTTTTTTTTCCTACACTGCCATAAATTATTCCGTCTTCATTTGCAGGCGTTGCTAGAGACGATAGCGAGATTCCAGATAAATTACGAGCCTTAAGCAGAACGAAATGAAAAGTAGCCGCTGCCTTTACGTTTCTCTATAACTAACGTAAGTGTGGCTTCGTTTCGGATGCAGCGTCGTTTACGACAGAGCTGGCGAATATAATATCGGACTCGTATTTCACCCTCAGCTGCCAGTTGGGGTGGTCTCTTCGGATATACGCGAGACTGAGTGGAAGTGAAACACAGTCAACGGGGGTAAATAGCGAATTCCGTAAAATTACGCACTAAAATGCGCGGAAGCCAATAACCGAATCATAATTCCTTAGTTTTACAGGAAAGCGGCGGTGGATATGTAAAACGAACGACCGGAGGTTAAAAGAAGAGAGAAGGGGTGAGGATAAAATGGATGGAGTGCGGGGCCCAGTTTAGTGCGCAAATTAAGGCAAAGTGGCAGTCAGTAATTTTATGTGCCCATCTCAGCTACTGATATTGAATTTCCTTAGTCGCTTAATCCGAATCTTCCTCTCGAGGGAGGGTGAAGGAAACCGACGGAAACCAACGGAAACCCTAAGACGTCCTAGAGAGAGAGAGGAGAACCATCTCGCGAAATTGGAATCATTATTTTATGGCTGTTCGCGAAATTGAAAGGGACGCCTTTAATTTTCGAAAATTTCTTATCCGCGGACGAGAGGGAGCATAGTGCTTTTAATACGCTCGTAAAACACGTGTCGCTTTCATTTATTTATGTTCCAATGCAATATTCGCGAAATTTACGATTTCGGAACCTGCAGAATGCTATCATTTCCAATATACTTTCCGCGAAGAATATTCTCAAGGATGGTAATTTCTTAGGAATTGAATCTACTTGGTTTCATCTCGCCTCCTTTCATCTCTGCCTTGATGATTTTTGGAATTGAAACCTCATTTCCGAAAGGGATAACTGCAACTCGCTAAGGTGTTGATATCTCGGCAATAGCAAGGTGTAAACCGCAGGATGCGAGCGGAAACAGTTATTTGCGGTCTTCAGGCGCCGCACATGCAGCGTCTCTGCATTACCGACTGAGTGGTAGATTGTAAGCTCGAACTAGTACACAAACGCTGTATAGTTAGGTGTTGGTACCACGGACGAACCGCACGTTGTAACGTGTGTCGAGGACCCTTCCTTCCGTCCTTCCTTTCCCAGGAAGTAGACTCAAGTGGACCTGCGCTGCCACCGCATCGCCGGAAACTCTCCTAATGACTAAACTTGCTAATTTCGACCAATTAGAGTTGCCTCCCCTTGCTCCTTCAGCCCTCTTAGCGGCCTGTCTCTAATGCGCGCCGCATTTACCTTGACCGATAGATGCGACGCTCGAAATTCTTGGACCGTTCCGCATTGCGGAAACTAACGACGAAATTAACGAACTGTCCTGAGTCAAAAGCCCCGGGAATCTAAGCCGTCCTAGAAACTTCCTAGACCTCTCTAATAAGAAGTTCTATTCTGCCCTTGTCCGCAAAACACATTTTCAGACTTTGCTAGAAAGGACAGAGAAATTTCCAAAGAGCCCTCTTCTACTTCATGCATCAATCATGAGTCTCAAATTGCTTCAGTAGAATTACTCCTGTGATATACGATTGCCAAATCCCAAAATGATCTGCAACATATTGACTTGCCAACTCAATTAGTGTCCACGCCGCTAGTGGCAAATTCCATCACTGGTTCACTTTTACATCCCTTCAAGATTTTAGAAATAAAATGAATACAACAACCTCATTCAACTCGTGTGCACTACATCACCAGACTACTGTTTCTGTAAATGCTTGTCAAGTCATAACTATTGAAATTCCACCTTCCACTCTCCTTAATAGGAGTGTAATTTAATTATCTAACCCTTAACCCCAACCAACTCAACCAGTAGATTAACTCTGACAGACATTATTTCCAATATCTAAACCTCTCAGCATATTTCTACCTTGATTCTACACGCCTATGCTTTTACCGGCTCTTAGTTCGAGATCATAACTGTTATATATATACATACCCTCTTAGTCCCCGAGATAAGTGTTGGAAAACTGCAAAAAGTCGATTACTTCTCTTTGCTGTTTACTATATTCATACTGCCCTCGTCTAATCTAACAATTCACGCACTTTATTCAGAAAAAATAACCACCTTTCAATTGGAAGAATCACTTTTCTTTATCTGTTACCGAAAAAAAGATACAACTACAAAAAATCTATTTTATCTGGAAGAAAGTACAGAGTTGTATTTTTGAGTGACTAAACAGCTGTTGCAATTCGCGAATCACCTACTGCGCATGTCGCGGCGTTGATAGGACCCACGCATGCGCTGTTGGTCATCAAGCAACTCAGGGTGTCTACTACCGGGAAAAACCGGGAATACGCCTGAAATTTTTTTTTAACCCTGGAATTTTTTTCAAGAACCTACTTTTATAAACTATTTTTGTTTTCTGTCATAGCAAATAATGTCTACCAAATAAATAAGTTAATACACTTCAGTTATTGTTTCATATTTTATAATTTGATTGAGCAACTTAGTTGCACAAAATTAAGTCTGATTAGTAGTTGAGTAAATACTTGCAGTATTACACATATAAATTTTATAATTTATTTAACAAATTTTAGAAACTATCCAAAGATTTCGAAGGATTATAAATAATTTCCAGGTATTCTCCGAGATTCTCTAGGTTTTTAATGATTTCAAGACATTTTCAATAATTATAAAGGATTTTAAGAGATTTTGAAGGAAGATTAGGGAATTCAAAGAATTTGTAAGGAATTCTAAGGAATTTTAAAGGACTTTAAAAAGCTTGTCAAAATTTTAAGAAATTTTGATTTTTCAAAGTGATTTTAAGGGATTTTAATGTTCCTCATGGAATCTTAAATGCTTTCATGAGATTTTTTATGAATTTTTAAAGATTTTGTGGAATTTTGAAAAGTTTTCGAAAATTTTAAGATTTTTTATGTATTTCAAGGGATTTTAAAGTTTTTCGTGGAGTTATCAAGGATTTTAGGAAACTTGTAAGAATTTTAAGGAATTTTTATTATTTTAAAGTGATTTTAAAGAATTTAAATGTTCCTCATGGAATTTTAAACGATTTCACAAAATTTTTATGATTTATAAAAGATTTTATAGAATTTTAGGGGAAAATTTTTCAACATTTCCGTGAAATTTAAAAAATTTTTGTAAAAATTGCATGTAATTTTGACATTTGAAAAATTATTTTAAGGAATTTTAATAGTCCTCATAGAATTAAAAAAATTTCAAGTTATTTTTGATTTTTAAAAGATTTTGTGAGATCTTTTATTTCAAGAGTTTTTCTTTAGAGATTTGCACTTTAGGGAATTTTAAAGGATTTTCACGAGATTTTTATGATTTTCTAAAGATTTTGCGGGATTTTAGGGAATTATGAAAAGTTTTCAAAAATTATAAAAGTTTCTTACGTATTTTAAGGGATGAAAATAGGTTTGTATAATATTTAAAAGATTTAGTTGAATTTTAAAAAACAAGCAAATTTTAAGAGATTTTTAAGGAATTTTAGGGAATTCAAAGAATTTTAAGCAATTTTAAATATCTGAAAAATCTTAAAGGATTTCACGCGATTTTTATGATTTTCTAAAGATTTTTAGGAATTGGAATTTTAGGGAATTTTGAAATGTTTAAAAAAGTTATAAAAGTTTTTTTTACATAATTTAAGGGATTTAAAAGTTTTCCGTGGAATTATAAAAGGATTGAAGCAACTTGTAAGAATTTTAAGAGATTTTAAGGAATTATAAATATTCCCGTGAAAATTAAAAGAATTTTAAAGGGCTTGTAAGAATTTTAAGAAATTTTATTTCTTTTAAAGTGATTTTAAAGTGATTTTAAAGAATTTAACAAAATTTTTATGATCTATAAAAGGTTTTTTAGAAGCTTAAAGAATTTCAAGAGGTTTTCAAGAATTTTAAGAAATCTTTACCTATTTTAAGGAATTTTAAAGTTTTTTTAAAATTTTAAAAACGTATTATTGATTTTTAAAAGATTTGGTGAGATCTTTTATTTCAAAAGTTTTTCATTAGAGATTTTAATGCACATTAGGGAATTTTACAGAATGTCACTAGATTTTTATGATTTGTAAAAGATTTTGTATAATAATTGTAAAGGATTTCATGGAATTGTAAGATATTTAAAGTTATTTTCAGGAATTTCAAGAAATTTCAATGAACTTTAAGAGATTTCAAAAATTGTTGTAAATTTGAGAGATTTTTACGAATATTAAATGTGAAGTGATTTTAAGTTTCAAAAGATTTAAAGTGAAAGTGTCTGAAAGTTAGGGAAAAGTCAGGAAAATTTCAGGGAATTTAAAAAATTGAATCTTGTGGCCACCCTGCCTTATTTTATTCTTAAAAAGAGTAAAAGTATTATATAGATAAATAATATATAATAACCCAGTGGGCAAAAAGACATTTTCATCCTGAAGACGTTCTAAAGACATCCTTAGATTGTCTATGACAGTCCAATGATGTCCTAAAGACGTCTCACGTCCAGAAGACGTCTTTTTGACATTATTTTGACTGACATGTCATGGACATCCTAAGGATGTCAATGTCTTTTTACCCAACGGGAAACTCTATAATATGTTGGATTTGGAATTTGAATAGGTTGAGTCAGTAGACACCCTGAACATTATTTAAAAACGATTTTTACTTTCACTAAAGTGTCACTTTGCTGTTCGTTATTTCAAACCTGTATCAGATTCGATTTCTAATATAAAGTTATCCAAACTGGATTTCCTTCCGTGAATGACTCTTTGAGACAGATTGAATGTTTGGTGTTATTTTAGCCAATATAAGTGCAAATTGATCAGTTGTTAGCAAGGGAGGGAACCAAGAAGGTCGAAGGGTGACAAGTGGGTGAAGTAGAAGGAGGTTAAGGGGGAGTATTCGACACTGCGTGGCAATCGAGTGGCGGAGGATCGCGCGATGAGTAGTCGGGATATTGAGTGTTGTGGTCGGTTTGAAGTTCGCATGGTGGAGTAACAAGCTGCCACAATTGGATATTTATGGGGGCCGCTAGGGGTCGAACTCCGCGTATACGGGTCGCACGCGTAGTCGTACCTTACATATATGCCAGGCCTTCAATCGTATGCAAACAACAATTTTACAATCTAACTTTAACAACCCAATGTGGCAATTCCGCCGCAACATTCTTGCTGGTAAATCTTTCCTTTTAGGAGCTAACGAAAAAAAGTCGTCAAGAGCCCAGTCATTCTTTTGCGATCTATTCTTCTTCAAAAGAAAATTATGTAGTCCTAGTTGGATCAGAAGTCTCATGAGGCTACGACACCAAAAGGCAGAAGCGCCTCGCAGCTTCAGTGCGTAGTAGATTTATGTCGTATGTTGAGGATGAAATTACATCGCTCTCTACGTACAGAAGAGGTTTGCACGAGTGTAGGAAAGGCAAGAGTTATAGAGGCCCATGCTGATATCTACTATAAAACCTAGCCCCCACCTCCATTGGCGTAGTCTCACTTCCGAAAATTTCTCTTCAATCTTGATGAGGATCCGATTATTAATTGATGCCAGACTTAGTAATTCTGAGAGATTTGCAACTTGAGATTTTTAATCTGTAATTTAGAAAAAGATTAGATAGCATAGTTTTCGAAAAAGAGTTTGAAGCTTACCCGTGCTTACGACAATGCTCTTCCTGTTTGTCCCTCTCGTTTTATATCTCAACGTATCCCGACGTACTTAATTAAATACGTATTAAAGCTCTGAGTGTATTCCGATGTACTCATGTACGAGTGTGGTTGGAAATTGTAGTATATCTTGATATACAGATATATTGCGTTTGTGTGAACTAAGGATATGATCGTATTGATGCAACCATAACTCGAACGTGCTCTATCTGTTCGACAAATAAGAGTTTTATGTAACTAAAATTTTTACTGATTTTTTTCGAGATTTGTATTATTTCTCTATTAGGAGGGCAACGCCTTTCTACGCCTATGGGATAGTCAAAAGTCTGCAGTTTGCGAACTACTGACCTTCGAGGATTTTAGTACTAGAAAAACTTATTCTGTTTCTAAAACTCTGTTTAAGTATCTGGCGGAAAACATTGAGAGGTATATTTATTTGAGTGGCTCACTAAAATGCAAATTCCAACCATCAGGTAAGAGCATGAAAAAGACTGGAAAGCACAGCAATTGCTTTTACAATCACCAGCTCAACTCCTCTTTATCTTTCCCTAGTAAAGGTCTATAGGTACCAGGTATCCGAAAGGTGGGGTGTAAAATAGTACCTGCAACAAAATGCGCGGTATGTACTTGGAGGCAATGGGTAAAGAGTACGAACGGTCAAGAGTCAGGCCCTCTTTCATCTCTCCTCCTCTCTTTTTCTCTCATCCTCTCTCACTCTTCCACAATAATATTCCAGGCAGAATGGTTCAGACATTCCAGCGCAACTGGCCGGCAACAATAAAATAAAGCATTTGTATCTTGTAATAACGCCTCTCTGGGCGTTCGCCCTCTAAAGATTTGCTTTCCGTAATAAACGTGCACGTCCGAGAGGTTTCAGACTTTTCAGAGTGGAGGGATTGGAAAGAAACTTTGTCAGTTTCGAGTAAATTTAGTGTAATTAAAAGTTCTGAAGGTACATTAGATATTTTTTGCTCTGAACGGAATTAAAAAAGGAGAGAATTTCAGGAGTGTAATTTTAGGTGGTGCGCCTAATGATGGGCTAGCTTTCTAATAGGTTCTGTTCCTGGAGATTTGCAGAAGGATCTGTATTATACAGTTCGTAGAAAATGGTGTGATAGGATTCTGGAGCAGGATATTGGAGATGATTAAATAGCAAGGTTGATAGTAATCTGCATGACCTTCGAACGGCTCAATCAGAGCTGGGGAGTATTATAGCAAAATAATAAAATTAAACATAATTTTTCTCAAGTCTCGATCCAAATTGAGCAGAGTTAAAATTGTAGCAAATTAATTTCGGATAATTCGAGGTTTCGTTATTCTTCGTGTTACCCGTCCCAATAGGCAGAAACACGAAGCGAGAAAAGAGGATGGCAGAGGCTGCGGAGCCAGATAAAAAAATTTGTAGAATCGGCGCGCGCTGCTTGGATAATGATAACTTTGACGAGATAATGACCGTTCCAGGAGAAACGTTGAGGGAAAGACAACGGGAGTGAGAGAGAAGCAAGGGAGTTGCAAGGCAAGTCTGAAATAATCTAATTATTGGTGAAAACGATTATAGTAATTATGCGAGAGGCCCTGTTTGTTGCGGCGGGCCTCTATTAGAGGTATGCGAATATGGGTTCTCAAATGAAAAGGCGAACACCCCTACTGGCCCCTTCAAAGAATCACTGCAATCCTGATTCCAAGGACTTCGTCATTATCTGGGAATCTTCAGATCTGAACAAAATTGCATTAGAAATGAAGATTGGTGTTTGCAATTATTCTTTTAATTACTCTTTCACTTTTTAATCAAAAATGATCCGAATTAGAATTGTTTAGCTCGTGAAACTAGGTTGGAAAGTTTCGAGCTTAACAGGTTCGTGAGACTCGTTTAGAGGTACGTGGTGTGTAGTCTGATTGCTGATACGCTTAAAGATATTAATCCACCGGAGTCTAATATTGAAGTGGTCTCTTGGCCTAGCGTGCTTCGGCTTGCTCGAATGTCAGTTCATTAATTAAACTTTAATTGAAATTTGTGAAATCATTAGCATGCGTTTCTACATTAAGCAAATGTGCGCTGAGTTAATTTACGATTAAATTAACTGAGTTACAAAAAACTTTCTAGGAGCTCTCAGAATTTGGTGAAGAAATTCGACTCATAAGATTTTTAATATAATTAAAATAATATGCGAGTCGATAAATTTTTCTATCAGAAAAAATTCGTGTGATTGGTGATTCTTTCTGAGTGATTTGTTAACAACTTGATCAGCTTAATTTGAAAATTGAAAAATGACCCAGATTAAATTCTATTAGAGATTCTTGGTGCTTGTAAGTAAACACGATTAGAGAATAAATCTTTGATAGAGTGACTCCTTTGTTACGCTACACTTGTGATCAGGATGATCGTTATCGCCTGTATCGATCGTTCCCGTTATCGCGTTTTATCGCTAATAAGATCACTGGACCGCCTGTTATCGTGGTAGCTGTCGGTCCTCATTTTCGTACGATTGTGATCATTAATTATCGCTATCGTGCTTGATCGTTCTCCTCATCCTCGCAGTTATGCTCTTCGTCATTATTATCATTCTAGTAATTACCGGTATATTCCCACGTTATCATCTTGTTATCGTCTTCTATCATTTTCGTAGAGTGTGCCAACACGAGTTACTACTGATCGCGTGCCATATTCAGAAAAATTATTTGAAAAGTTAACAGTAAAGAAATTCTTAAGATTCGAATTAAACAAGTAATTCAATTAAGAGTAAACAATTAATAGTGAAATTAGCACATAACGCCCCGCGACGTAATTGGAAGCGGCAGGTGGTACGTTTGTTGTGCACTCGATAGTAGCAGAATTATAGGAAGCTTTCTTTAGTAGGTACTAAGGGATCCTTATAGGGGAAATGAAAAAGAATATAAACGGATGAGGAAGGTGAATAAACCTCATCCTTGAAACACCCCTACCAGACCCCTACTACTGGGAAAGACAGAAAATTATTAATTAGAATTATTAAGTTTCTAGTTTAATTCCCTTTTGGCGTATTTATTAGAGTTTCTTGATCAGTGAGTCATAATGTTACCTCCAGGTGAAATATTGCTTGAACTCTTGTTCTCTTTTTCGATTAAAGTGTCAAATAGATCACTATGAGAACCTAACTCTTTCCAAATGAATAAAATTTCACAATTTTTTCTTGCTTTCCTCGTTTGTCCAAATAATCCAGTAATCTGGAGATGGACAAGGGAACTGCAAGTTGTAGAACGAAGTAGAAGCCCAGAGGAGGCTGTAGGGTGGTGGGTTGGGTGGAAGGAGTGATGGTGGCCAAGAGTGGTAGCGGAGGGTAGTTGAAGCGGTAGCGAGTTAATGAGATTACTTTCTAGAGGGCCCAGGGAAATGAGGAAATCTGATTGGACGCCGGAAAAGATCATAAAGGCGAGTAATTAGAGCGAGCTTTGTTCGCTCGGCTACACAATGGCCCTGACTCTGAACGCATCGTTTCCGCTGAAGCTGTGCAATTGGTCAGATCGATCAGCCAAACCGATTTCAGCTGTCGATGACCTAAGCCTTAAGAAGGCGTGAGGCCTATCTGACGATACGAAAGGAAATTAGCTATCCTTCCTTGAAGGAAGAAAAAGGAAATTAGACCCTGATCAAAGCGTGGGATCTCAATAATTGAACCGAGAAAAGTTGTCTCATTAGAAGCGCTAAGGAAACGATGTTTTCGAATTCTCGAAGGGCCATATATACTAAATTGGGAAAAAGTAATCTTATTGACACAGAATCAATGAAAAGTTGTCTCTGCGGGAAGCGATGGAATGTGTAGGAAATGAAAGGATTTGGGATGCGAGCAGAGGAAAGGAGTATAATTAAAACGATAGAATGCTTAATTAGAGCGGATAACGAAGAAGGGCTGGCGAGCAAAGTAGCAGAATGCAATACTCGTAAAACGCGGGTTTTACTGGTGAGCCTCCCTCGTTTCTCTCCGGTTTGAATACGTCTTATACCGTATCCGTTGTTCGCGGTACAACCGGAAGGAGGGTTGGACAGAGAGTCCCAGTTAACTTTCCCTCTTCTCTGTCGTTCTTTCGTCTTCTCGATTCGTCCTGCTTTACTGCCCTTGCATCCGGATTGAATTTAAATATTTCTTTGGCTGACGAACTCTTTCGCGAATTGCCTCGGCTGATCGTAAAAAGTCCCCTTTCTTTGCGAATTATTCTACGAAATTCCCCGCCATGCTGCAATTTTCCGGGAATGGCGGTAGCAGCTTCGATCTGTGGTAAATTGACTCCGCAAGGAAAGTTTTATTTACCCCTCTCTTGTCTTTCAATTTTTCAGATTCTTCTGCAAACGACTGACCATCTTGATTTTTGGTTTCAGCGTAACACGGCTAAAAACTTGGAGAGGAGGTCCATGCGTCGGACGGGGCAGTAGGAGCCTGATCTCCTCAGTTATTCAAGACCAAACGTCGGTGGGCTCTCAAGGCCCACCTTTTCATCATACAAGCTGGCGAGCGCTTTAGCTGGTATGAACCCCTACACCCACCACCCGTCTCTCTCGGGGAGTCCACATCACGCTCCTGGTGGGCCTCACCATGGATACTCAACGGGTGGCGGTGGCGGAGGAAACGGGACTACCACTACCCCGGATCCGAGTCCTCATTCACCCCCTTATGGTAACCAACCTGACTCCGGTGCCCCTTACACTTCCCTGCAAAGTGGTCAGGGGATGGGTAGTAATGGACACCATCATGGACCTGGAAATATGATGGGGGATCAACCTCATCACCAGGGCCACTCACACCCTCACTTGGCTGGACATCTCCCCTATCCACCAGTCAATCACAACAACAATTGCACCTTGAAGGTAAGTCAAATATTTTTATCCCAGAATCTCTATATCTAAATCTAAATGTGCCAAATAAACAATATAATTCGTAAGGTAAATCAAGGGTGACAATGCAAAAGGGGTCAACTGGAGGCACTTGAAGTTTCGCATAGGTGTAGAAGTTCAGAGCCCCTTTTTAGCAGTTTTTTCATCTCTATTTGAAAATTTAATAATCACCTAGATTAAAATTCTATTAGATTCTCAACCACTAAAAATATCGATAACAGAATTGTTCATAGGTGTATAAATTAACGTGTCAAACATGTTCTTTAATATAAGGGGTTTTAATATCCAGAAAATTGGGAGGATAAATTCCAGTTTTTCTGTTCGCGTGTGTTTGTATTTGAAAGGTAACTGTTACAGTCGAGCAATGAATCGATTCCGCGGGACCCTATAAGGTTACGTAAACATTTTGTATCTCATTAGCATTAGCTGAGCTGACATATGCCGTTTAAACGTTCGAATGACCGTAACTCTTTGCTTGCAATTTGCATTCATGTAAATTACATTTCCAAATGGATACACAGGAAAACACTGTTTCGTTAAATATCCCGCTTGCTACGAACGACATTAAATTGTGTTCTAAGCGAAAAACAGAATTCCATTCATACCGGCTTATGGCCTTACTGCAAGACATTTAATGACGCAGCAATCTTTATAATACTTATATTTTATATCTTATATTATAATACTAATTTCCTTTTAATTTGTCTTTAGACAATTGGACATTGTAGGGATATATTCTTCTGAGGTCATTGTAGGCAGGATAGACCGCCGATAAACTCTACCTCTCATTGAATTCTGAAGTATAAAATTATTAGGAAAAATAAAATTTGGGGTATATTCATTCGCCTCTCACTATAAGTATCAGCTAGTATGTAACTTGCTTTCTAGAAGGAAATTTACCATTATATTAGAAATCGTGGACTTGATAGAATAAACTGATTTTTAAAATAATGGAAATAGTATTTTTCACTCAGAGTGGATAAATCGTCTGATGTGCTTTACTACTTTCTATAACGTACCTACTCGTCGCGCGAGAATGACCGTGAGAGAAAGTCCTAACCGGAAGTGTTAGCAAGTTGAATAGTTCACGGGTAGGTGTTCATTTGTTATTGTGGCGAGCAGATAATTTGAAAATTATGCTGCTTTTACTTGGCATATGTTTCATTGCGGTCAGCTCCATTGTTTTCCTATATATTGTCTACCAATTTGTGTGGTTAGTCTACGGTCAACAGCGTTCTGTATACACAGGTCACTATTTCGATAAGTCTTTTCAGGCTCTGAAACAATATATACTCTCATTTCAAAGCATCATTTCGCTTCAAAACAGTATTCTCAAGAACCTAGAATAATTATCCCCCTTTTATCTACTCTCCGTTTACAATTTCCCTATCCTTAAAGACCTATTAAATCCCCGCACGTGCATCTCCTTTTAAAATTGATACCTCATCTATTTTAATCCCGCTGAGGTCTCGAGTCTCGAGGAGCCTAGAAAATCGGCGAAGAATCAGACTTAAAGATGTTCTGCTGGTTTGGTGGGTTCAGAACGAGCAAAAAGGAAAGAGCAAAGGGGACCGGTTGAAGAAATCGGGGAAGGGGCTGGGTAGAATTTACCTCTACCCAGGACAAGGGTTCCTAGCTAGAATTCACTGTGAATTATCCTGCCACGACTACGTGACCCTCACTTAGCTCACCATTGACAAACGTAACAATATGGGCATTTACCGTGGAGAAATATAATTGAATAGGGGCGGAGAGGTGGGGAAGGGGTCTCGTCCTCTCCCCTCTTTGTCGCTTCCCATTCCACTCTCCCTTCCCCCTTCAACGTTAGTTAGGTCCTTTCTAGGCTTGCCTTTTTATTCCCCTCACCGACAGTCCACCGGTACCTGATCGTTGGGACCGAGAGGCATTCAGGGGGCCCAAAGCTCTCGAGAGTCAGGCAAGCCAGTTGGGTCTTGACTCCGGTCGGGGAAGGTTCGTTCGCTCGAAGTACCGGTTTTCATTCCTTTTTTCAGTTTTGTTGATTCTTTGTCGATTTCGAAGTGTGCTACGATTTTGTGCTTGATCTGGAAACTGCTTACAGATACTAGAAAGAAATAATCAAGAAAGTTTTTTTTAAAAAAAGGAAACTTTGATCTGACGCTGCATCTTGTTAAAATCTTTGTGAGATAATCTGCGCTGTGCTAAGATAAATTCTAATAATTTGAAAAAATCCCTTCTTGGTGGAGAAGATACTCTATCCAAGCTCTAAACTCAAAATTATGAAACGACCCTGAGATCTAAGTGAAGTGTTCGAAAGACGTGAACCGCGTTTCGGCTTGAGTGCACCGACCTTGAGATCTTAAGACTGGAATAATAACGGGTCTGAGATCTGGGGATCAACAAGTGGACTAGCAGAATAGCAACTTCTCGACCTTTTTTTTGTCTGGAATTATGTCTCAGCAGTGATTGAAGTCAGGAATTACTGAAATTGGTGAAGTGCTCAGAAATGGAATAGAAATATCGAAGCGCGTGGGTTGTGTTAGTGTCGAGGTGCGGATCTCAGAATTCCAGTGACAGTGGACTCAACTTCAGCTGGGCGCTTTTAAGAGTGATATTCCCGAGAAAAGTGAATCCAGCGCTACTTTCTTAAGGCCGTGTAATTCTTACTTACGCGTGTACTTACCCTGCGGAACGAAAATGGAACTTCACGCTCATCACTACAGCGCTATCACGTCGCGCATGCATCAAATGAAGTGCTTCCCCGGCGACAGGATTGTAAGGATCCCATTAGTGCCACGATTAAACTTAGATTACCTAATGGTTTCAATTAAGTGCCTCTCTATCTTTACTCAACTCTTCTCTTCTCTTTCTGATCTTAAGTAGCTGAGAAGTGTCTTTTTTAATCTGAAGATACTTCCTTGAACTCGCATAATTGTCCCGGATGAGAGCCTCATTCATACGGGAATATGTTCGACACCACAATTAATCTTCAGCAATACTCTGAAAAATATTTGATATTATTATACATTGTTGTCAAGTATTCATCTGAAACTCAATTATTTTACTTTATTTACAAATGTAAAACTAAAATGGAGAGGGAAATACAATTTCAAATGCAGGTATAATACACGATCCTTTCCCTAACGTTATTACTGGAATTTCCCAGGATTTTATTACTTTAGGAAAGAAATGAGAAAATCGGTATGGTCAGGATTGACTTGGTTCAGGATTAGTATATATCAATGACCTCATAAACGACCTTAATCCTAAGCCGTCCCAAAAATAAGTACAAACTCTTTCCTGTCTAAAATGCAATGAACTGTTTACCCTTAAAGTATATTAATCCTAATCAGTTATCGAAATAAAATACTGAATGTGACAGTTATAGAAATCAATTGAGAATTTTACTCTAAATATTATAATTTGAATAATTACGCATTGTTATGACGTAATAATGATAATTCTGTAACATAAAAATTCTGACTAATGGAATTAGGAAACATTACCAATCGGGCGAAAAGAAGTTGGCTAGAATGTTAATTCTATCAAAACAAACTTAGGCTAAGTGATTATTTGGTAAAATTGAAGTTAGGACAAATATAGAAATTAGAGTTTTTGTGAATTCGAAGAAGCAGAGATTAGGTCCAATAAAAATTCGGATGCATAAAAATTAGTGCAATTGTTGATTCGATAATATGAAAGTCGGTCAAATAAGAATAATGACAAGTGGAATTTGAGGACTATTCATGCGCCTCGTGATTTTCACCAATTTATACCAAAATTTAATTTAAATTGTTTAAGTTTCCCATAACTTATGTAAGATGTTTGAAAATTCGTCCAGTTCCACTTTTTATTGACTGTTTATCAGATCCATCAGCTTTAGAAGCTTTTTTGACATCAATTATTTTAAAAGACATTTACGCTTCTAAAAACGAATCTATTGACGTCTTTGCTACGTCTTCCAGACATTATGATTAACGTTGGACGTTAAGTGTTTGACATAAACAAGAAATTGATTTGCACAAATAATGAAATTTGTCTTCTGTTGATGAATACGCGTTTCTAAGATTCCTTGGAAGGTTCTTGCTCACGTGTGAGAACTGAGAACTTCCCGTTTGAAAGTAATAAAGATTGTTGAAGCGCTTAAAAAAGTGACTGCCTTGAAGTAAGGAATTAGTCGCGTTAGTGTAGGTTACACATTTTATTAGTCGGGACAAATTATTACTAAAGTTTTATTACTTTAAATTATTTTCTCTTTTTGCGTCCCTACTCCTAGCTTCTCTCATAACTTCTTCTGTCATATCAGCTTACACTTTCAATTAGATATAATTTTTGAAAAATTATTCTGTTTTATTGTTTTTATTAATATTTTATAATAACTCCATGAGAATAAACGAAACGTGAAAAAGACACGCACGCGTGATCCGGGTCGCGGAGCCTCAGTCCCGTTTCACGGACACACCTTAATCTGCTAGAAGTAAATGACGGGATAGTGGTATTACTTTAATAGAGAGTATACTTCTTCTACTCTGAGAAAAAGTACAAAGTCGACCGACTGGATCTCTAAAATGAGAAAGAACTGTAGAGTTTATGAGATAAGAAAGAAATTAGCGATCGGAATCCAAGTTTCATTCTCCAGAGCTAAAGAAATACTTTCTTCAGTTTTTTTTAGATATGAAATAAGTTTTCTTCTTGTCCTTTGAGTTAGGTTTCATTTCATTATATTTTCTCATCTTTTCGCTGTTAATTATTTTTCATGGTCATGTCAATAATTGACTGTACTTCCGGCCTTTTCGAATATTTTGGTACTATTTATGGATCCGAGATTAAAAAAGGAAGGGGTCTTTAATTTTGGTTTAAAAACTCGTCTCTACTGCAGTCTCACTTTGCTGATTAGGAAGCATGATTTGGCACATTTACAACTCAGAATAGTAAATCTCATTAATGTAGATTGTTAAGCAAGGCATTTAACTCTCTTTGGTATAATTGCAGCATGAAGGAGGACCTGGTGGACCAAATGGCAATCAACAATGTGCGGGATGCGGTGGCAGAATCAACGAAAGGTGGTTCTTGCACGCTCTCGATCGCTACTGGCACAATGCTTGCCTAAAATGTACCTCTTGTGGATCCCTCTTAGCAGATATTGGCCCCAGCTGTTACGCCAAAAATCAAATGATCCTTTGCAAAAACGACTACTCAAGGTAAGATTATCCAAATTTATACATTCGAAATTTTTAATTAAGACTTGTACAAAGATCTTCTGTAGTCGAAATTGCTCTTGCTGGAATTTTAATAATCCGACGGGAAAGGAAATAAGTGTTCCACAAAGTAGTTTAAAAATGAGGGGAATTGAAGAAATAAATCAAAGTTTAATTTTCTCGGAACGGCTAATATTTTCGAATGTCTAATTTCCGAGGTCGAAGTCTCTTGTGTGTCGAACCGCCGTGAAGTAGGTAGGTACCTAATCGACGGGGACCGTTCCAAATTTAGAGGATTCGAGGTCAGAGCGCAATTTAATGAGAAACAGACGCTGAACTTAGTTAGACCGTTCGCCCGGAATAGATCGACGTGGCTTGTAACCGAACGTAGATGTGGAAGTAGATGTAACATCAGACGTTTCTATCTTCGAAGATGTCCCATTCGACTCTTTAATTAATTAAAAGTAACCCCCCACTTCTCAATCTCTCATTTTATATTTCCTAAATTTCTTCTTGCATTTACAACATTATCATTTCCCTTATACAGAACCTTTTTTGCAATTGAACAATTTCGAAATTTCCACAAGTTAATAGCACACTTTTTATGTTATAAAACAAGTGTAATGGAATTGCATTAGGGTTGTCATTGTAAGCGATTAATCGGATTGTTGAAACTTGCCAAAATTTCATGGTGAAACTTTCGTTTCATGAAACAGTAGACAAAGTGGATAAGTATGGTACATTGGCTTGTGTCTGCTTCTAGAGCTTTACACATGCAGCCATGATCAATCAACGTCAATGACAACAGCACAGGGTATTTCCCCAGCGGTCACCCATCCAAGTAATAACCGTGCCCAGTGCTGCTTAACTTAATAGATTTAGCGAGAAGTGGTACTCTCAACTGTTGTCTATAGAAAAAGTGGTGGGAAACTCCATGTGTCATGCGCAGATCGCATTAAACATTAGGTCAGGTGAGACACCTTAGGCGCATTTGCGAATAAATAATATCGAAAGTGGCGCCACTACTGTACCGGGGAATTTGAAATTATAATTGAAGATCCAATCAGAAACTACAGAATGCGAATGAGTAAACTTTAGTTAATCTTGATTCGGATTTGATAGAAGAAAAATGTGCCTTCCGAAGTGCTCTATAAATAAAAAAAGCACATAAAGATAAAGTTACATTTATAATTTTGTTCCTTAGCTTAATTTACAATAGACATGTTCAAGAGCATCGGCTCCAAATATTTATCCTTCTTAGGGATAGCTCAAGCTGAAGAGAAACAGACTCGAATTGTGTAGGTGTGGGAAAAGTAGATAGAAGTTGTAGAGGGGAGGGGGTTCGTTTCTTTTGGATTCAAGGAATGTTTCAATCAGTTTGATTGAAGGGCTGAGCCACGGCAAGAGGGTAAACTCGATTTACAGCCGTGTAGGGTGACGTGGGGGCGTGGGAGTGGGTGCTGCGGTGGACCGGGAGTTTGAGGTGAGGGTAGGGGGCGCCACAATCACCGGGATGCGTCCAATCACCCCCCACTACCTTGCATTTCGGCTGCACGACGATGCTAGCGGAAAGGTTTTGAGGCGAGAGGAGAGAAAGCAAGCGCGAGCCAATCATCGCGAGGTTTTCCACTGGAGCACGCCGACGGGACGACGACGAAGTCGCGCGGTCCTGGTTTGGCCTAGATGTGCAATCAGACCAAACTCCCTCTGCACCCTGCTACACCAACCATCCACCGCATCCTCTAACTCATCCCCAAACCGCCCCCAAACTACTCCGCAACCACCCCTCTCTCCTCCTGGCCGAATACCAAATTCTAGCAATTTGGTAGGTGGGTACTTTGTTGAATCAACATGATTGGGCTTGACGGAACCCGACAGGGTGCGTCGACGTACAGTAGATTTTCGCTCAATGTCTTCTAGGTTTTATTTCTCTCTCCGTTATCTCTAAAGTGAATGATTTAGCGCAATCTATGTATCGGAAAGTGGTTAGTACGGTGGATTCAGGTCAGTTTTTACAAATGTAACTGTTACCTAAGTCTGTTTTAATTCAGTCGATTTTTTTAACTCAGATTTTTCAAAATATTCCCTAGCATCTCCATTCAACTCCTCTGTCCTGTAATCAAGCTACATAAAAAAAAGAACAATACTATCTTCCTGTATTTAAGGTCAAAACAAACCGATCCATTTGCCGCTAGCTTTTTTTTCAAATTGCCACTGTGAACCTATTTTCACAAGCAAATTACCTTGTCCTTTTTTTTTTCAAAGGGAGAAAAGTGGACTGCGAAACAAAACAAAAGTACAAGGAAAAAGAATTCAATCCAAAAAAAAATCAACTTCATGTTTGAGGGACACAATATTTAATTAAATGTCTCCTCCCACTCTATGAGGTTTATAAAAATACATATCCCGCGTTTGATCTGAGATGATCTTGTTTTCACTGAATGTCGCCGTGATCGATACCGTAATAATTTCTTATCGCGGAGACCGGAAGGGCAAGAAAAGTCGGAGAATTTCAGATGTCGGTTAACCCCACTGTCACGTACGTCAAGGTAGAAGGGGTTGGGTTGTGGGGCTCGGGAAGGTTGAAGGGCGAGAGTAGAAACGGGGTGAGGGTGGCGGCGATTGCGATAAGGGGTTCATTAGAGGCAGTTTATTACTGCCTTTGAAGTCTCTCGCGTGTTGCCGTTAAGTCGCTCGATATCTCGTAATATCTCGCTCTAATCTCGCGAGGAGAAGTTAATTGCTACCTCTACCCTCACCACCATTACTACCAACCACCCTCATTCCTCCCCCATCCCTTGACACTTCTACCTTTGCATACAAATAATTTTACTCCCTACCACTTGTACCTTTTTACCGAGAAAATGATGAAGCTAGAATAGCAGTCTACTCTATTATTTACTGTTTATTATTTATTTAGAGTAGAATTTAAATTACAGTCAACGTCGAAGGATGAGTTGGACTGATCGGAGTAAAACAAACAAATAAAAAGTAGGCACGTAGTGTCGATCGAAGGACGAGGCAGTGAAAGGAAAAAACAAGCGAGCTGTCGTACTCGGAGCCCTTTTGGAGTCAGTGAATTATAGATGCGTCTGTCTGTCGTTGAAGCAAATTTGTCCTGGCGCCTCGTAGTACTTTGACGCAAGGCTCTCGATGCGCAAAAGTACACCCAGGTAGATCGGGATCCCGGGTAATCCCAGAAAAACCCATACAACACGACAACAACCCAGGCTCGCCAATTACTCCGGGGGTTCCTTTTGTTTTCGCTTTGTTGCAATTATTACCCGGACGTCCTTTGTTTCCGCTAATTGAAAAATGCTCGCGATGGCACACCGCAACCCAAACTTTATCGAAGCCACTGTATTTATCAAAGACAGCCTGCAAGTGGAATCGCCGCACGCGGCAAAAGAGAATCGCTTGATGCGAATATAAATCTCATTAATTCACTCCCCGTTACTATCACAGAAATAATGTGATTACACTCAACTCTCACGTTTAGGTCAGTCTCGCGTTTTGACCTTAGAATTTTAGCCAGCCCGCTATTTTTGATGAGAGGATGGTCTGGCAGGGAGAGAAGCACCTTTCGGTGCTGTTTAGGTCTTAAAAGTTCTAGGAAACATATCACGGCAACTTCAGATTATGCCCGAAAAGTGACCTAACATGAGAGATACTTAAGTCGGTTTTAATTCAACAGGTTTCGACTTATGTTTTATTAAATTTAAATTCTTAGAAGGTAGGAAATAATGAAAATCCACACAGGAATGTAAACACATCAGGTTGACCGACCTCATGATTCGGTTGGAAAGCGCGTGCCGTAAATAAGCGTCGATAAATTCGAAACGTAATACGAGAGCGGGAGAACTTAATCCACAGCCAAATAAAATCGTAGCCTGACAAATCTGCGCTCTCCAAGTGAATTATGGCTTCGTTTGATGCTGCCTGCCTGCTTAACCCCGCAAAAATACTTATAAATTTCTATTTCCCAAATTTCTTTATATATTATATATACTTTGTTTATAAAGCAAATAAACTGTGGTTTGATGATGCATCAGACAATAAATTAAACTCCTAATCAATAATCACTGAATCCGTAAAAACTGCTCTCACAAACGAGCCTCTTTACACGGCTTTTGCATAAACTTTTTCCGGCTGAAAGCATGCACGATATTCTTTCTCCTCCCATCCATTTTTTTGACCAACTTTTCTCTAGCGTTTTATCTTTCTCACTCTGCGGGCCGTTTGTCGGCCGAGAGACTTCCATGAATTTTAATCCAAAACTCACTCGTCAAAAAAAAAAAAAAAGAAACAGTAAGAGAGAGGGAAAGAGGGGAGAGAGGTAATATTTTTTCAAGCGAGCCGCTTCGCTCGCGGACGTCGGGAAATAAAGAAAATAAACTTTGTCATCGCTTCGAACGACGAGACTGGCTCATACGCGTATTTCCCTTGTACAAATTTCACACGTGGGTGTATATTCACAGCTTATCAACGACTTAAGCTCTATGGTCATTTTTTCGTTTTGCCTACGATATTTATTTTCAGGCAAGATTGAAAATAAACGGATTTCCGTCTATCAAGATTTTTCACAGAGGAACTAAATTATTTCATTAACTGAAATACTAGAATAAGAAATAAGATTATCTTTTTTCTTTAAATATAATTTTCGTTGTCTTGGTTAGAAGCGCGACAAGTTTTAAAATTCGCAACGAGGAGACGTGCTGATGGCGTGAGGGATGAGGTTGGAAGGAAGGGGTGAAGGGACACGACTATAATAATAATCCTATTTCGTGGCTGCAAGTGGCATAGCAACTAACCTCGCAATTCGAAATTGCGAAACGAAGGGAAAGCGCAGGCCGACGTTTTCGACGTGAGACAGGAGAGGGTTGGGGGTAAGAGGGTCAGGAGTCGTTCCGTTGGGGGCTTTTGCCATGTACTCAACCTAATAACCGCGATCAGCCGTCGCTTATGTGTACCTAATATATTAAATTATGGCAGCGTGCTTCGAATGACAAAACGCCCGTCATTCAAACAGAAGGCAGGTAGCTTCGAGCTTTAACCGATCTCGTGCTACACATTTATTTATGCACTTGTCCTTTCCAATTTGTCACCCCAGGGCTTTAGTCTTCTTATTATTTGTGACTAGGGTGCAAGGAATTCACTTCTACAGGAAAAGTGGGAGAATCCTTTTAATACCACAATCGACTGAGTCAAAGCTATATGACACCAACTAAGGCATCAAACTGAGGCATAAACTCCCTGAGCTAAACTTGATTCTGTTCAAACCAGTTGGTAAGAACCAAATAAGACAGAACTGACTGAATTAATATCTGTTAAGACAACTGAGTCAAAACCAGCTGACAATAATCTAAAATCTAAGGTTTGACTCAGTCAGTTGTTGTCTTCGTTGGTTCTAAATCATTCAGTTTACCTGATTGATAATGACTGGCTAAAACGATATCCGACTGGATCACAACTGAGTCAGAGGAACAACTGATTGAAAGAAACCAGACTGATTGGAAAACCAACTTTAGTAAACTCGACTAAGTTATGAACCGAGTCGAGTGGAAAATTAATACGGAAGAGATGTATTCAGAGATTAATCACGCAATGTCTCTTTGATTTGCTAATTTATTACATAATTCATGCTCCTCGCACCGGGGTACAAACACACGTACTTGAGAGAGTCGTAAGTGTTCCTTTCTAATTGCGAATTCGTAGTTTCAAACCGGGAAGAGATCACTTACGGGGAAGGGAAAGAAGGAGAGAATGGAATATCTTTGATCGTCGCGATTAATTAAGCACGACTGCAGTGTGAAAGGTCGAGCCTCGGGGTATCTAAATATCCTGCACGTGGAAACCGAAAGATCACGACACTTGATTTCAGGTGTGACTTGTACCTTGTAATTCCTCTTTCGTCCCTTTTCAAGATCTTCGGATTTTATTTCTTGGAAAAAGTTCATAAGGATACTTTAGATGTTTATAAATTGTTTTCAACTTTACTAGGATTTAAATTAATGGTCAAAGCTCGTATCTTTATTTTTATTGTATTTGAGACTTGCTATTAGCGTGAAAACAACGCTATCTCCATCTCTTCATCCCCTATTCGTCTCCTCAACCCTGTATCTCTCCTTCTCTGTTCCAAGTTGTACGGAAGCATCCTCGTCCATCCCTCGCGGCCAGACTTTGGTCTCGCGCCCGATTATATTTATCGACGCCGGCGTAATTGGACAAACAATCGTTATTCCCTCAATTGCAAGGGTCTCGTACTGAGCCTCTTCCACTCTATTGCTGTCGTTAGTTGGAAACTCGGGAGGAACGCAAACCTTGCCTTTGTTCTCGCTTGTTCATGTTCGGACTAAATTAGTCACATTTTGGTGCGCTCCCGTTATCCGAAACATAACTAAAAAAATCCTTTTAAAATTAGTCGTAAGGAATGATATTTATGATAAGAGTTAAAAACAGTTAGATTTCAGTCTTTTTTAGCCTGTTATAAAATATTAATTGTTGTCAAAGTCGGTTATAATTCATTGGGCTTAACTCAGTTGTTACAGACCCGCTTGTCACAGTTTCCTCCGATAAAGACAACGACTTTGTATTCAAGTTGGCAGGAATTACGAACAGAGAAGGTTTTCGTAGAAGGGGTGGATCGATAAAGTCGTTCGCTTTGTTGTGCGACCCCTTCTAACGCAAAATCTGTCTCATTAACAATCTAATTAATAATCCAATTACGCGGCAAGATTCGCCTGCCTCTTCGCAAGCGCGAAGGCATATTTTCATGGTAACGGGAAAACAATTCTATCCTGCTTGGGGGGACGGGGAGAGGCACCTACCGACATCGATTCGCTGCCAGCCCTTTCTCGTATAGAAGGAAGCCGAAAAGGGAGTGGGAGTCAGTCGATGCGTTGAGAGAAGGGTTTGTGGGTTGTCGCACCCCCTCCCCCTCCCTAGGAATTTAATAAGCAATTACCAAGGATGAAACGAGACACATCTGTGTACCCTATAACAAGAGGGTAGCTGAGGGGAGTAAAAAGGGCAAGGGATGCGGTTCGGTACACAATATTTCCAATAAATTATGTTTGCGTTGCTCGATTTGCCTCCCTCTAAAAATGAAGGTGGAATGCTTTTAATCTCGGGTTGTATTTATACGATAATATCGAGGGCAGAGATTTTCTCAAGATTATGAATTGATAAATAATTTATTCAAGTTTAAACTTAATTTTTTGATTGGATTTACACATTTGTGAAATAACTTTTTTTTCGATATAGTACCAGTGTATATCAGAATAACAAAAAGATAGTGATTATCATCTTGAAACAAAAAGCTCGACCGCAAAATTCATGTAAAACTCACCTAGACTTTCACATTGGCAAGAGATACCTTCCGGCACGCCCCACTTGTTTCGTGATTTTTATTTTCATTTTTATTATCTGCGACTGGAAGGCGCTGAACTTGGTGTAAATATACATAACACGAGTCAGTATTATTTATACCTGTATCATGCTTCCGCCTCGGAAAAAGGTGTTAATTAGTATTTACTGGGTTGATTGACTCACACATAAATTATGGGGTTTGAGTACCCGAACCAGTTCTCGTGTGAGAGAGCGAACTCCTGTAAGGTTAGTTTCGCGCGTTTTCAAGTTGAGACTCTCGAGGACCAACTGAAAAAACCGTTTTCGAGATTCTGAGAAAGGATAATTGAAAAAAGATACAAAAAATAGGAGCGATAGATAGGCGAAAAGAGTTTAAATGCCTCTTAAGATGCAGATTGGTCCTTAAAGACTTCAGAGTTACCCGACGGTTGATTGGACGATTATTTAAATCGAAAAGGAACGCATAAGCTCTGTGATTAGCATTTGCTAATATTAATAAGTTGGATAAAAGAAAAAAAATTGGGATAGAGCGCCAAATTAAAAGTAAAAATCAGCGGAGAATAATAAACAAGGAACTGAGTTACTATGAGTCAAGAACGACTTTGATAACAAATTCAACTGAATTAAAATGAGTAAGGCTAAAACGATCTGAATCAAAAAAGACTTAAGTAACTTTAATTTCTTTTACATGGAACATAAGTTTGCTGAATTATCGAATATTTCAAGAAGCGATTATATTTTTAAGAAGGCGATTAAAATTCCATGCTAATTGCGACAGTTTAATATCGCCCTCTCTCATTTATTTGTCGCTTTCTCCAGAGATAAATTTCTAAAGTGAATGTCGAGGATTATTAAAATGTTCCGGTCACGTTTCAAAAGTAACTCATCATCTTGTCAAGAACTTGAGTCACAGAATTAATGACTACGCATGTAAAACATGTGCAGGTCGCATTCCCTTAATTTGAACCTTACTTTGAAAAATAAGTGACTGCAGAAAATTCCCATACAAGATAATTCAATTAAATTGAAAACTCAGATTCCTATTTATAAATCCCATTTCTAAATTATCGTACTTAGAGCAAATGAATTTAAAAACTAATATAAAAATTTATTTTTCTGTTGCAGGTGAGTCTTTAGTAATGATTTCTTGATCTGGACATCGTGAGTAGAAATAATTTCTTTTCGGATTAAACATTTTTGACTGAGCTAAAAATCAGGTTATACCTAATAAAAAGGGGAGACGTGACAAAGATTGCTTGGATAAACAAAATGCGATAAAATAATTGAGAAAGTAAGAGAAAGGACCAAGAGGCCTCGATCGCGCCTTAATAGCACGAAATTACAGCGAAATTGGATTTTAATTTACCATCCACGAGGCGAATGTATTCAAATTAGCTGGAGGGAAAATAACAAGTACTTTGCCCGAGGGTTAAATAAATTTCCTTTCTGTTAATGATTATGTAGATTGAACGACATTTCTTCCTCTCTCCATCCCCCTCGTCCTAAAGCAAGGATACCCTCTTTTTTGTGGTTCATCGGGAAGCCTGCGAAGGTATACTCGAATTAAAGATAATTACCTCGTCCGTTAGAACGATCGACTCGCGATGCTCGGCCAGGGAATCAATTTCATGAGAAAGGACTTTAAGGGAAGAGGAGAAAGGGATGAAAGGAGGGAAAAAGATATAACGAAAAAAAAATATATGGATAGTGATAAAAATAAGAGAGTTGGATAAGGAAAGTAGAAAATGAGATAGAGGAAGATTTTAAAAAAAGGGAGGGAAAGAAAACAGAAAAGGAAAAAAAGGATAAAATACAGAGAGGAAAGGAGAAGCATCCAAGGACGGAGAACGAGGAATTTTTAACGAATTCCAGCGGCCCGCTCGCGTCATGCTGTGATTTGCATTTGCCGAAGGGAGGAAGTGGGGAGAAGGGGGAGGCATCTGCACAGAGTGGAGGCTTGGAGCCCACATTTAAATAATGTGCAACGAATACATTTGGCGGCCATAGTGAACGAAGGTGCGTCGAGGATGTGAAATCCACGATACATATTTCTGAATTTTCCATTCCAATTTTCAACCCTATACCTGTTCCGAACACCACATTTTTCACCCCTATCTGTCGGACGCAATGCTCTCCCGGCACGTGGGTCCGTCTGCATCCCTCTAATTCTCTCTTTCCTTTCTCTCTCTCTCTCTCTCTCTTGCTCGCTCAGAGAAGGGGGGCTGAATACTCGTCAGAATTCCTCTAATGAGCGGATGCGTGCCGCGTTAGTGATAAGGTATCTTCTGAGTGCATATTGCACTTGCAAATAAAGTCCGAAAAAT
The DNA here is from genome assembly GCA_900474325.1 of Synergus umbraculus. NCBI lineage: Eukaryota > Metazoa > Arthropoda > Insecta > Hymenoptera > Cynipidae > Synergus > Synergus umbraculus. The sequence goes on along the minus strand of UCOK01018298.1, from coordinate 27,165 downwards.
TGATTTCACTTAGTTATGAAATTATCGTGCCCGGCTTTAAAAAAAATGACTAAAAAAGAAGCTTTACCTATTCTAAAATGCCCATGAATTTCGGCAAACTTCACGTGTTAGTGAAGTGTTAGTGAAACTTCATGTGTAGTGCAATAACTCTAGGAAAAGAAATTTCTTTCACCACTTGTGAGAAAGCCATTCTTTAGCCATCTGGAGTTAAATTAAAAATTTTCGCTTTTAGAGCCATCTAGTGGTATATGTCAACTCGCTATTGTGATTATAAATCTTAAAACCTGTAATTCTTAGAACTGCCAAAACCCTCCTAAATAAATATGAAACTTTCCTTTTATATTGGCTCAAAAGTGGATTTAGAACACTTTAAGATCGGATTAGGCGAGTTTGTTAAAAATATCTGAGCTTCGAGGTAATATATCATTTGAGAGTGCTGCAGGCGACTTGTATAAGGTTAGGTTAGGTAGGTAGATAGGTTGGTATCCATCGCGAGCACAGGCAACAAAAGTTTCTAAACGGTACCGTAATAACAATAATAACTTTTGTAACTCTGCCGGGCGGACTGTGGGGTGTACCGGGCTCTTCAGCGCGTAAATTGAACGTCCAACTTGTATTTATATGATAATAAGAGCGTTTAAATATACCCGGTGTACCTAAACTCACTACTTAAATACCGAACGATTGCCTGGTCTCTGTGTAGACCTCCCGTGGCCCCTCCGTCCTTTTCGCTCACTAGAGACACTACTAGGTACTTATATAGTTGTATATATTATATAATAACATCCACAGGCCCTCGGTTCGTATTTACATATTTACAGAACCCACAACTTTCGCTAAGTTTCAGTTAAACCTGCTCCTTTTATCCCGGCACGGAGTACCTGCTCGCTCGCCTTTTATTTTCTCGCTGCTACTTCTTTGCCTACCCGAGACTTTTCCGGACCTCACTAGCAAATTTACGTTGGCTGAGGATCTAACTTTTTCTAGATATTTAAAAAAAATAGAAGAAGAAAAAAGACATAGAAGAGAATTAAATAGAGAACTAAATAGGGGGTCCATGATGTGGCCCCTCAAAAGTCTTAAGAAAATTTTTTTCTCTACACATAGACTATTTAAAATAAAACTGATGATAAGAGATCATCAGAATTTAAAATACGAGTGAGTTCTCGCTGGGTGAGTCTCTAAAGGGGGTTGGGAACGGGGGCTTGGTTATAATTTTAATGACGACGTGTCCGCTCGCAGACTATTAAGAATACGCGTCGCTAAAAACTTTTAACGAGACGCTAGCTCCTCGTACAGTCGTACCAGGGTATAGAGGACCACGGAGGTGGTGCTGAGGTACAGAAAGGTGGTAGTAGTGATGACGTTGGTAGACGTAGAAGTGAGGCGAGCAAAGGGGGAGTGCCCGGGAGAGCATTATGTATTTTATAATGATCTCACAACAAAATTGCAATTTGCAGCGGACGATGTCGCCCTCCGCACACTTGTTTCTTTTACTCAGATTCTCCACTAAGCCCCAAGTCCCTCTTTTTTGTATGAGCTCTCGTGCTCAGTTTCCACTTTTCTGCGCGTGTATCCGTGTCCTCGCTTAGTGGTTACCTCCGATTCAAAGCACCTTAAGACTTTTATTTCCAGCAACCCTCTGGCCCCTCCAGACCTTCCGTTACCTTTTGATCGTTTAGAGCAAGCGCGAAAGAGTGAAAGTTAGGAATTTGTTTTGATAAAAAAAACTGATGGAGTAAAAAATTGATACTGCCCCTCAGGGTTTGGGTTCTAAACCGAGAATTCATGCTTTCGTTCTTGGGCCAATTCCCAAATCGATATCGCCAAGCGACACCTATAAAGTGGGTCAAAGGTCGAGTAGAGTGTTTAGTTAGAAATAAGAACGAAGTTACTTCTGTTCTTGTTCAACGTGATCTCTCGAAATTCGAGAAGAAAATCGATTCTTCAGGAGTCGACAGGAAAATTTTCTGTCTGGATCACCTATTAGTCTTTTGAAGAAAGCCCCAAGTTAATCTCTTTATATATGTTCTAAATTATAAATTGCGTCAAATTGAAAAAAAGTAGTCATAAGATAAATAAAAGTGGCACAGCAGCTGGTAAACTAGATTAGATTAGATTTTCCTTTTTATCTAAGAAATTTAAAGAGGTTTAATGCACCAAATGAAGGTGATTTAGGTAGACGAATAGTGGCGTTAATTAAACGACCTGGTATAATGACACGAGGGTAAAAACTTAGGGAGTTTACGGGAAGAAGTTAGAGCCCTTCGAGACTGCACAATCTCGTAAAGTGATTTGCAATAATACTCCTGGCGCGCCAGGCCCTGCAGAAAGCAATATACGTAAGTGAAGTATACTGCAATTAATATATCTTGATTAGTTTTCAACAGAATCGCTTCCTCGTGCCTCCATGGCGTTCTACCTCAGCTATCCCTTTCCCCACTCCGCATCTTCTCTCATTTCTTTTTCCAATGCTCTATCTCTCTTGCTTTTCTCACTCTCCCTACTACCTTCAATTTAGTTATTGCTTATAAGTAATTATATTGTTCCTTTTAGACAAGAGGTTCTCATCTATTTTCTCTTCAAACTCAAGATTTTAATATCTCGGCATTCCGATGCTTATGACTATACTGTTAATCTCTTTCTTCTTGCTGATTTCTGATGGTTGCTCTGAGGCACTCTGAGCCATTAGGAGTCACTCTGAACCGTAAGGAGACGTTTTGAGCCATAATACGGCGCTCTGAGTCACTACGAGGTGTTCCAAGGCGTTTCGAGACGCTCTGATCCGTTAGGAAGCGATTTCAGACACTAGGAGGTGCTTTGAGCCATTGAGCGCTCTGAGTCGATAGGATCCAGATTTGATTATATAACTTCTTGCTTGTTCCAAATTCACTACTCGAGATGTCAAAAATAATTAGAGTTGTGAATTGAAAATAAGTGGGAAGCACAGAAATTAAAACGGACGAGCGAAAAGTTATATATGTAATCAAACCCGAGGAGAATTTCTTAGGTATTATTATTATTATTATTCTTAGAATTATTACTCCTGTCGTATTTATTTTTTTAACCACCTCGAGGTCCGTTATAATCAACTGTATATCAAGTTTGATCGATTAGTACTGTTGGTAATTAATCGATCTATTAAGATCCTGTCGAGTTTATCATTGGCCTTTTTCGGTACGCAATATCCATATGACGTACTAACGCCTTAGGCGAATAACCACAGAGGAAATTTAATCCGTTATGAATGCAGGAAATTAAACGAATCAGCGTGTGTAATTATAAAGTATGCAGAATTCTTTAGGAATTTATTTGAAAATCATTACCTGGCATCCTCATTATTTCTTTTTTTTTTCATGATAAAGTGAATCTTCCTGCGCATAATTATGTCTTGAAAAAGTAGGAAAAAAAATTCAACTAGTATTTAATTTACTCTAACTGCTTGACATTTACGACTCGAGTAAAGGCAATTCTATTATCCAATTGGTTGGCTCAACCGGCTAAGAGAGAATCGCGTGATGGACTGACGTAAATTTATTTTCGGTAAAAGAAAGCTACAGCTAACCGATAGTGACTTTTTTTATCGTTGTCCTGCGCGCAATAAGGTCTTCTCGTCGTCGAAACTCGGTCGACGCTCGATTTCATGGGGGTTGACTCTATAGTAAGGGGTGGAGAAAGACGGGGAGGCTTAAAGCTCGAGTTGAGTCAATAAGGCCCCAGTAGACGTAATCCACGTCACGCAAGGACAAATTAAAACTTAGTCGCTTTGCAATCTCATCAAAGCGACCTCCATGAAGCTATACCTCCCCGGCAATTTTCCTGAGCGCTTGGGATATTTGTCGCGTGTTACCGTAAAGTGAATTGTTTCTAGGATTTGGCGGTAAATTGCCAGGGCCGAAATTGCCGGGGGCCGGGGAAATTTCGGCTGCGAAATTACGCTCCGGAGATCGCCAGGTCCACCACTCTCGTAAATGGAATGGCGTCGAATGACGTTACTACTTTGTAAAAGTGCCTTAGATTGTCGATTTTGACCCTCAGTAAATCCAATTGTGGTCGTCTTTGATTATTAGTATAAATACTTTATTTTAATGGAGATGTAATATAACATTGCATTGTAGTCGATTTTCCTCATTTTTTCGTGGAAAGAACATTAAACTTGTTAATCATTCGATATAAAATTATAAGGGAATGGAGAAATTTAGAGTTAATAAGGCTCAGGTAAGCCTTAGAGGCTCGTAGACCACTTGTATTTACTTTAACAGCACTCTCGACCACCCAATGGGTTGTTGCACTTACGGTCCAAACTCACACATTTATACATAAATGTGTATGTAACCCTCCCTCGGGGGTCGTCTAGCAGTCTCTATTTTCTAGGCTACCTATTTTGCTACAATAATTACCCGATTTCGCGAAACGCCAGGATAAAAAGCTACAATTTAACTTAATTAATCCATTTAAATTAGATAATTCATTCCTGGAATGGGCACTTATGTTTTCCTGAGTCTATTTGTTGCAATAACAAATAATAAAGCGAAATAGATACAATTTAATAGAGTGTTAGATACTTCTGAAGGGATTATATAGAACATGAATGGGAAGAAACGAGGGAGAGTGGAAGGGAGAAATGATTTGTAGAAGAGGGGTGACAGGGGTAGAGGAAAAAAGTGAGAGGAACGAGAGAGAGAGAGAGAGAAGGAAATACAAGTTTATACCTGTCTGAAACACTAGTAAATACACGAACATCCACACATTTACTTGCAGGAGTTGATCCATTCCCCCACTCCAGAACCTCTTGAATTTGGTGGGAAAGAGGGAGGAAAATCGACCAGAGAAGGATGGATGGGGAAACAAAGCATGCAATCAAAACGTTAATTACATTAAAATGAGTCGAAGATCAGACCAATCACGATTCGCCCGCGATGGATTCGAGTGACCCACGAGGTCACCCTTCGAACAATCAACCTAACGAATTTCACCAGTTGGTATTGTTGTTTTAATTTAAACTGACAGCTGGAACCTCTGTTGAAAGAAATTTAATTAGGACCATTGAATTTTAAAAATGATTCATAAAAGAAAAAAGACCATCTTCGGAATGGTATAGAGTGTAGAGTATAGAGCGCAGTTATCTTTGATTCTGATTTTGAATTTTGAACTTTAACATACGACAAAGCAAAGTTTTGACTTTTTTAGATTCCTACATGAACGATAAATTTTTGTTTATTACTTATTGTTAGATGCAATAATAGCAATTAATATTATGATCTTCTGAGAAGTGTTCAAGATAAAGTAAGCGAATCAATGTTGAAAAAAACCAGTTTGGAGAAAGTCAAAGAGTGAAAGTCGTATGCATAAGTTGAAACTATATCAAGAAAGATTATGAAGAAGGATCATGTTTACCAAATAATCCTAGTTAGGAAGTTGGGATTTGTTCTAGGAGTCAAATTTCGAGGAAGGTTCTAAGCCACCTCTGGGCGGGTCAATATCTCAGCGAAGTTCTAATATGGACGCGATGTTCCGTATATCCAGCCAAATTGCACTCGCGAGAGCTAATAGGAATTTTGATTGACTGAATTAAATGGTTATTGGAAACGCGGCTTTTTACATCGATTAGCTTTATTAGGTCCAGCCTCGCTGGGGATAGATTGGGCAGGGTATACCTCCGAGCAAAAAACACCACAGGGGCAATTTGTTGTTAAGTCGGAACTCATTTTCTAGAACCAGAGGCCGCCTTATTATCAAAACTAATCAATTTATATTTCATTTTCTTTTGTTAAACGTAGAGGTCTTACATAATCAGTTTCTATCCTTTACTTCCTTTTATAATTTAATTAATTTTCTAAACATAATTTATTCACTCGTTCCAATTTACATTTGGCACTCTTTCTTGTTGCAAAATTTGAAACTAATTTTAAAAAGGTTCCTGATATTGGCCCAATTTCGCCAGGTGGCCGAGACAAAAGTTTCTCCGTGATTTCGTATCTCGTGCACCTCTTAGCGTCGTTTATGATCCGTATCCAATTTTCGGCGAGACAGAGTGTAGGAGACAAGTCAGGCCACTCATACAGAGAAAGAAAACTCATCTACGAGAATATATTTTCATTTATTCTCACACAGCTCGAGCCAGACTGCTAATGAGTTAGCCCGTCTTTCCTGCCACTTTAATTGTCTAAAAAGACGAAATTAAGTGGTTTTAATTGGCGAAACAATATCAAGCTTTTTACAATTAAAAAGCGTGGACGCTTTTTAATAGTATTTGGATTTCCGAAGTTTTCTGGTATCCTAAATTATAAACCTAAATTTTTTCCTGATTCAAGTTGACCAGCAATACAATTTCCCAATCCCGGATGTCTTAATCAGCAGAAATCAACGAAACAAGAGAACGCCTTTCCCAGAAAAAAAGGCCTCTAAGAAAAGTGAATTCTGATCAAGCGAAGGACACCGAGTGAAATGAATTGTAGAGAAGGGGAGAGAGAAATTCCAATTAGTCGGCCGGTACTGTCGGCAATATCCAGTAAAACAAAGAAACAAGAGAGAAAGATAAAGAGCAAAAGAGAAAGACAGAAAGAGTGAAGAAACGCTAGACTATTTTCCTAGCTTATAAGTATAAACGAACGATAATGCTGTTACCACTAGAGCCGTTCTAATGCCCGATTGGTCGTTAACAACGCGCGACCTACCTCCTATTATTCCCTATCGTTGTTCTGGCGGAGATGGCCTTTAACAGATAACATGGTCATTTATTATAGCCACGGCTCTGTACAAGTACCTAGGGGTCTTATCTCTCCAGGTAAGAGAGTGGGAGTCATTGAAATCATGTTAGAAAATGGAAAAATGAACTATTCTTCAAATATGCCAGTATTAATCGAATCTCTATTTACTTTTAACTCACATATTTTATTCTACTTAAGGCCCTGCGCTCTACAACCCAATTGATCGTATAACTCGATCAATAAATTGGTGAATTTTGAAAAGTTGAAGTTGACTTTGAACCAAATGAGTCGCAATCAGCGCAACGAATTTTTCTATTTCCAATTCTTGATTCGCACAAAACTCAAAGTGGTTTCTGAACTTTTGCCAGCATACGCTGTTGAGTAATTTCATCATTCGATGAATAATTCACGATATGCTCAATTTCACAGATAAATCATTTCGATTATTTATCATCTTGTTTGCAATCTTAATTTAGGTATTCAATTGTCTCAAAATTTCCTTGGTATTTTGTCTAGTTGAGCTACTCGAGTTTTAATGATCCGTGATAGAAAACATTGTTTGAAATGCTAGGTGGATATCTTACGCGCCTAACGAGTTAATCAATAATACAAGCAGCAAAGTCTGATTAACACGTAGTGAAAGCGAGCAAAAGGAAAAAAAAAAAGGGCAGGAAGGGAGCAAAAGCTGGTCATACAGAAGGTTGCCTTTTCTTCTATGAAGCCCTGAGAGTTCAACTCGACTCGGCTCAGTAGCTCCGCGCAATTACCAACCACCATCTGTTCTGTCCGTTCTACTTCATCGGCGAGACGTCGGCTTCTAATTAGTAATTACGAAGAAATCGAAAATAGAGCAATTCGAGCTGGCCAGTTTCTTCGTTAAGATTAAGGCACGAAAACTAAATATTTCAGAGATAATAGGCATCCAGAAGGGAAACTAGAACGGTTATTTATTAGCAGCAGGATGGAAATTGTCCATAGAAATAATGATGTGTCAAAAAAATCAATTTAGAAGAGGAATTAGTTAATTTGTATTGTATTTAATCAAACGTCTTTAAGAACATAAATTATTTTCTAATTTTATAATCGGAATTTACTCCAAACATCCTTTGCTGCAGAAGCTTTCAGCATGGATATAAACACATGGTTGCTCGAGATAGAGAGCGCATTTTCTCGAAGAGAATATTTGTAGGAACAATCATGGAAAGTTGAATTGGAGTAATTAATTGGGGGGAGGCAAATGAAAAAGTCAAAAACAAAAAAAAACAAGCAGGCGAAAGAATTGAACCGTCATTCGGCGACCAATCATCGACCTGCCCAACGCGTTCGCTCGGCCAGATCCCGGACAGATAAATTAGCAATTTAATTATAGAACTGTCAAGCGGTAATTAAATTAATAACGAGAAACCTCGAATCCAATCCGATCCGTCGTGGCAACCTTTCGAGTCCGATTCTCGCATGCAACACCCACATCGATTCCTATCCTTGTGGTCGATTGTATGTGTATAGCTCAGACTCTAATATAAATCTCTACCCTCGTTTCTAACCTGATTTTTACCTTCTCACTCTAACAAGTGTAGACCATTGCCTACCATCTTTACTCTTTTTTCCTACTTTACTTTGGTTGCATCAACATTTCCTATTTTTCATGGAAGTCTTCAAAAACGTACAGCAAAATGAAGAGAAAAAAATTTTTTCCACAGCTAACAAAATTAGCTTGTTGCTCCACAATGTGTTCTTGCAGCAGTCCTGGAATAAAATAAATATAAATTAATAATACTAAGAAGATTGAAAAAGATGTACCTCATTATCATATCAATTTAATAGTCTTTCCGGAATAGAATATATCCTGAGTCTCGAATGAATAAAGGGAGTCATTTTTCGTCGTCAGAATACTGTTTACGGGACGTGTAATGTCTCTCGCATAATCCAATCAGCGATCTTAGAAAGCAATTATGCTGAACTTTCTTGAACTTTCCCATTACGGTTATTCTCGTAATTTATGAGAAGTGCTCGAAGTTTAATGAAGATAACTAATTAATGTTTATATTTTGTGACCCTTCAATTACATAATTTATTTTATAATTAATTATTTTCGTGTTAGAAAAATTATTGGATCAAGGGACGCCAAATAATGTTACATCCTCATTAAAATAAAGAGTAATGAAATAAAAATAATTACTTATCCAATTACAATAATGATTAAGGTTATAATTAGTATAGTTTGATACATATTAAGGTGGGTAAAATAGGATTGAGCGACAGCTGCAAAAACGGATGTCAGAATGACAGAAATGCATCCGGTGGTGGTGACTATCGACTCGTTAGTAGATTTCTTCCTCTTTTCAAGATTCCTTAATTGCACTGAGGTACAAATATCACCTCTATTCATGGCTCTCGAGACTTTTTTTCAGAAACTATTTAAAGACACGACCATACCACCCCCATGAAATGATTAACAAAAATTTAAAATCGGGGATGGATTTTATATAACATATAATATAAATCTATGTATTTGTATATGTGGTGGTTAATATTTGAGAATGTGTGCATGACTCATGTATATCGTAGAAAGCTAATTGGTGCATAAACATCGAGCTTTACGAGCCGTTGGTATATGCCGCGGCAACCACGCCGCCGCTTCGCAAACATTGACTGCCATTAACGTAGATCTACGTGTGCCCAACACACGTATTATAAACATATATATGTATATATACACAAGCACCTTTGTCAACATGCATCTCTATTATAAGTATAAATAGTCTCTTCTCTCATATTTCTTTTCATTTAAAAAAAAATCTTTTCCAATTTAAAGAAATAAAATCACTCGGAAACCCTTATAAGATTTTTTAAAGATCCCTTTGTGAAATTATTATAAATTAAACATATTTGAGTATTTTTTGCGGAAACACTGATGCGTCATTATCAGAGTATTCGCATTTAAATCGACATAGATTGTTCATTCGTCCCGGAATTTATTATAGCTACGACGGTGTAAGGATTTATTCGTCCTATAATACTGTTACAGTTGCTATAAAATTTGAGTACCTCCGTTGCTCTCTCTTTCTTTTAAGCGACGCGAGTTTTCGCTGCACGCGGAGGAAAAAGTAATTGAGTAAATCTGCGATTACGAGCCGATAAACAAATATTTAGATGTGCCTCGTTAATTAAGCCGATAAATAATCAGCCAAGCAGAATTTAAGTGAAACTTCTCTTTATTCAACCAATTACTTAATCGAAGCACTCTTAAAGTATTTTTAACTTCGTTTTATAGTTTACTTTATCGAAACTTATAATTAAACAACATTTATACTCGACCTTAATTATTTATTCAAATTCCATCCGGTTGATAATATTAATTATGTTAATTTCAGATTCAATTTAATTCTTTCTAAACATTTTTCTCGATTAAAATCGTATTTTTATTATTATTTTATTTTTTCGACAAGGCAGGTTCTGATAGAAAAACCCCGGTGTAAAATTATCTGACCGAAGTGCCAATTAAAAGGTGCATTTACAACACCTTATTATATCGATGTGCTCGTTTAGAGGCTGGAACTGGAAAAAGAGAAAAATTAATTCAAAAATAATAAAAAAAAAAACAAGGCTAAAGATTCGAGAACTTATCACTGAATTAAAAAGCAGAGCTCATTTACTTAGAAAGTGTTTGCCTGACGTGAGATTTAATTGGAAACGCATCATATTTATCGCCTCTTAAAGCCCGAACGAGGCAGAGAATGTCATCTCGCGTTGCCGATGTTTCGATTGGTCGCCTTTATTGAGATGATATCAGAACATGCCTGCTTCGAAATCGCTCGCCTCGACTTAACGGGCTCGACCCGCTTTACTGTCGCGATGAAAAAGATATGATAATTTTTTCAAATGGGATTTATCATCTTTCAATTTTTATTATTACAATTTTATACTTTCCTTTGAAAATTGAATTCTCATTTCATTCGAAAGTTAAAATCATTTACATTCCACTTAGAGATAAATATATTTGAGTTATTTAAGTTATATCTGCAGTCGACAAGGTAGCTCGCCGATTGAAACTCTTACCACCGGAGAAATCATTAAGAAAATATTAAAATAAGTAGATATAATAATAAAACCAATGTTTACTTACAATTTTTGTCTTTTGTGTTTCAGGTTGTTTGGTAGTTCTGGTTCTTGTGCGGGATGTGGTCAGACGATACCACCCTCGGATTTTGTAACGAGAGCAGGGGGATCTGTGTTCCATATGAAGTGTTTCCAATGTAGCAAATGTTGTACTCAACTTCATCCAGGTGATAGGTAAGAAAATATCGCCTTTTCCTAAAAAAAAATAAAAAAAACAGCTGTAATCAAAAAATTCTTTCCCACTCTGAAACTTATTTGCTTCATCAATCTATGAGGTCGACTGTCTTTTTTGAAAATTAATCAAATTTGTTTCTACTTCCAGGTATTATTTAGTTTCTGGTGCCCCAGTGTGCGAGGCAGATTGGCAGAAGTTAGTAAAATCGTCGATACCACTGGTGGGAGCAGCGGCAGCTGGAAATGGTGGTGCCCCCGTGAGGAAAGGCAAAGTAGGCAGACCTAGAAGGAGCCGCGAATGAGGGGGCAACCCGGTCGGTCGCCCGAAGAAGGTGCAGCCGTCTCCTCAGCCGACGCCTGTCGTCGCGGCGCTTCAGCCGCAAGTCGACCTTGTGGACGTCGGTGTAGGAGCGGATCCTTATTCGCCGCCTCCGCCGGGTCATCAGCACTACCACCATCATCACCATCCTCACCAAATGGGCCTAATTCCTTCTGGAATGCCAGGACACTCTCAGCAACACCCTTCAACCTACCAGGATTGGTCTTGGCCGCCAGATTCTTGCGACTGAGTGTTTTTCGACACTTAGAACATGGACGATCGTCATTCTAGTGATCGCGTTGAAAAATCGTTTCTGATCGTAAAAAAAAAGTCGATTGTAGTATTCGATAATCGATATCTGCGTTCAATCTATGATCGATAGTAATTGATATTAATCGATAGTATTCGGTACCGAGAAGATCGATTTTTGGTGTTAATTAAAAATCGATTGATCGAGAAGTATGTGCTAGTTCGCGCGCAGGAAGATCTACAATTGTGTTGTACCTGTTGGCAGGGAGTGAACCCAATATGGGAAAAGTGGTGCCCAAAAGAGGAAAAATGGTGAAACAGGTTTGTACCTGTTTGGAGGTAGAGACTCGCTCTTTAATGCGATAGTGAAGGATTATCCGTGAAGCCGAAATGTTTGCAATGCTTACGACGTTCTTGCCATTCAAGAATTGAACGATGCTCCTGTTTATTGACTCTTCGAATTGACCCTTGCGAATATGTGATTCCAAATTGTGAAGGGAAGTTAGGAAGTCGGTGATGATTGTAAAATTAATTGATAATTGTGGTCTTGCTGATGTAATTACAATTTTTAAATATCCTGATTGTGCTCGCGCACAATCAGATAAGGCTGAACTTGTGATCTATCGGATTTGAGGATTTATATCGTTTGATGAGAGTTTTATTGGTTGATGCTTTTTTATGGAATTGTATTTATGATACAGAGAGTTAATGATGTGATCTATCAGAATTTGATGATTGTTATGATCTGATGCTTTGGTTTATTGAATATCTATTCAATTTTTTTTAAATATTTCCGGAAAGTCTTGAAACTTTTTTCGATGTGACCTAAAACTATTGCTCAACTGTAGAAAAGAACATGATTATCAAATTGTTGAATGCTCATGCCTAATTGTATTTCTATGTTAAAAGAGTTATTGTCTGATATTATCTTGAATCGAAGGTATATTTTCAGTCGCTAACGAGCGAGTACAGAAATTTAAAATGAGGGAGGAGAAAGAAGGATAAAAACAGAAAGAAAACAAAACGTCGCGGTGATACGGTAGCTCAAATCGACTCTTAGAAAATTATTTTTCTTTCAAAATTATCGGGCCTTTCGCCTCGTCGAGCGACCGGGACGACTAAGTTCGTTAAGCGTCCCTTGTTTCCGCGTCAAGCTACCATTAACGGTCCCTTTTTCACCGTGAAATCTATACATATATAGATATATATACACATCGCGGTTCGTTCTCATTTATTTTCACCCTGCCTGAAACTCTTAAATGGAAGAAATTTTCGCTCCTTAATTTTGCACATCTTTTTCCTTCTTCTCTTTCCCGTGATTTTTGACCAAGTAATAGAGATCTGAAAAATCCCTCCGAATGGACAGGAATTAAAATTAAAAGGACTCTTTGAGGCAAACATAAGGGAAACATTTTCAAGACAGGGTTTCGAGCATCTGCAATAAATGTAATATAAATGTATAATCTTAAAAACGTCACGATATATCTACCACGCTCAAGGCCAGTACCGTTTAGACTTTCATTTGTTGAATAAATTTAAAGTAATGCAAATTAGTCAAATTTAAATTAATTATAATAAAAAAAAAACAAGATTTAAAAAAGAATACATTTTTTAATTGAAATAATAATGCGGTAATGGCCTGAGTATTTCGAAGCTCAATTAAAAAAAAATTGAATGTAAACTGTATCATACAACCGATCGTTACTCGTTTTCTCGCTCCGTTCATTACTAAAAAAAAATTTTCAACTGCTCTATACGTAATTTGGCTTTGAAGAGAAAACTTGTAAAAGGATACTCAACATTCCGTGCACTAAATTATTTTATTTGAACATAAATTAATTAAAATTTAAATTGCTATTATTTTATTTTCATAAAAGCAGGTACATTTTTTTCAAAGTCACTTTAGAAGAGGTCGGGAATTCGAGTTCGCACCATCTTGTAACCAAAGGATAACAGTGCCATTCTTTAAATTTGAAAAAATCGATTTTTAAAGCAAGTTTCGTCAATGGTGAAAAAATTGGTGTACCGGAACTCAATTTCAGCTTCTTTTTGTTTTGGTCTTTATTCGTTATAAAAATAATAAAAGGAAAGACGAAGAGTCAACAATGTATTGTACGGAAAAAAGGAGCAGAGATCTTCGGAACCTCAATTTTTCGTTGAAAAATTTCGATTGGAACTTCTCTGATAGATTCGTTTTTATGAAATTGTAATTTTTAATTTTGCTTTAAAAAACCGTCGATCTCTGTGATGACCTAATACGGAGACTGGATGGATGATGTAATTTAAACTTGTATATAGGGAACATTTTGTATATTGTTAAAAAATTTGTGTGATATAAATGGTTATTTACTGTATTAATGATGTTGAGATGAGCCATTTTTTGTACAAAATTATTCGAATTTGAAAATTAACAAGAATTGAATTTTCCTCTCTTTCCAAAATCATGATTTAAAAATTATAAAAATAAAAAAAAAAAAAAAACACAGAGTGAGAATTTTGAAATAGAAAAGAAAAATTTTCAAATTTAAATAATTCCGCACATGAAATGGCAAGGGACGTTTTGACCAAATTACTACAGATTTGAAAACATCATTCAAATAATTTTATAATTTTAAGTGTTTGTCCAGCATTGTTGATAGGAAAATTAATTTATATTTTAACTAGTTTATCCGCTTTTAAGAACAATTTTTATAAATAATGTTTAAATTTTCCTGTTTTACTTCCTGGTTTTCTTAAAGGGAAATATTTTATGAAGAATTATTTATAATTGAAGATTGAGATTGTTTTCATCTGTGGTGATTGGACTCGACGTTTGGGCGAACGCGTGATTATTCGCGTTTAGTTAATTTTGTTATTTGATTTATCTCGACTTCTAAAGCCTCAGCCAGGCACTTCTGGTTACTCAGGCTCTTGTAAAATAGTACGCAACAATACGACACACGCACACAAACACGTTTATTAATTAATAAAACGAATACAAGTTTTTAGAAAATGAATCTGTTTATTGTTTATTTCCTCAAGTCCCCATTATTTATAATTAGTTAACCAGTATTATTAAAACTGAGGCTAGAGAGCGCGGCCAAGAGAGGTAAAAAAAGAGGCGTGGTCAACGAGTACAGTCACGTTAATTTGACCACGCCCACAGAGGCGTGTCTAAGGTACAGCCAAAGTAAAAAGAGGCGTGGTCAATGAGTACAATCACGTTAATTTGACCACGCCCACAGAGGCGTATCTAAGGGTACAGTCAAAGTAAAAAGAGGCGTGGTCAATGAGTACAGTCACGTTAATTTGACCACGCCCACAAAGGCGTGTCTAAGGGTACAGTCAACGTCAAAAGCGTGGCCTTAGAAACAATACTAGCTTATCTCCGTCATTTTTGAATCTTTTTAAATGACTTTTGAACCCCACCCAGTTGAGGTAACATTAAAAGAGTTCACAAATGTTTTCTTATGGATCACTTACAGAAAATAATCCCTCTCTTAATTAAACTTTGTTGAGCTGATGGCATTTTTCTAGGATTATTTGTTAGCGGTAAAGGAATCATGTGGCTATTCATACATAGAAAAGCTTTAACGGAAATGAAACCGTCTTGCAGACTCGTACAGCCGTGCATGAAGCTTTTACGCTGTCAGAGCGATGAACGACATCGACTGAGAGTGAGAGACGATCAACTGAATGTAGACAAGGACAAAATAAGATTTCTTCCCCAGTCAGAAAAAGATAGAAGCTGAGGAGGGGGGGGGGGGGAATGAATAGGCAGAAACGCAGCGGGATGGAACGAAGGGGAGCTCCCAATCAAATATACATGAGTTCATTAAGATGATATTTATTGAATGAAAGGTATTGGCATAATGCCAGAAGCACAATAGTGCCAAAATCCTCATCCAATCTCCAATTTCGTTACTATCCAATACTCACCTAGTCAGCAATTTCCTTCCATAATTCACACGGATTTTTCAAAATGAAAAGAGAGATGGTGTTGATTTGGTGAAGATGTTTTTTTTTGTTTGTTTTCTTTTTGGTAATAATTTAATGGAATCGGATCAGGAACCCGAAGACATTACGTCCCTGGATTCACTCCCACTTTTAGAAATCACGGTACTGAGCACTTCCAACCTTGCCATTTCAATTATCCCACTTTTAGCGGGCTTATTTAAATCCTAAGTGCACACTCACGAAGACTACTTGCGCGACAGAACTGCAGGCGGCAGCCAGTGGTACCAACCTTTCCTACGTTCGTTCGGGCAGAGTGCATTTGCATTCGTTTCATTATTTACCCAATCGTCTCGTTTCCCTTGTTTCCACTTTGGTACATCTATAGAGAAGGAAGGGTCTGCGCTAAATCATTGTCGACTATTTCAAGAGCAAGAAAATAGCACCTTATTATACTGGAGATCTGCTCTTTTCACAGAGAGTTTTACACACACAAAAAAAATATATTATATATATATATAAATAAAAATATAAACCATTTATTCTACTCTCGATTAAACGAATGTCAACCTGCCAAAGTCCCTTACTCCCTTGTGTCCAGAAAATCATTTGTTAACCCCACTCCGCCTCTCTTTCAAGTTTATTAGAAAATAATAAAAACTCGAGTTCCATCTAGCAAAGAAAGGAAACATCTTCATCAAACGATCAACCACAGAATCTCCCCAGCGGCAAAGCTGTGATTTTTCTCTATAGATTTGACGAAGAATATTTGTATTAATTTCCCCCGAGGTTCTTCACAGAGAATTGTCAGGAATATCCTGAAAATTAACAAATTAGCACGTTTATATCAATGTCAGTAGCTTTGTAAAAATGTATATTCTTTAAAATAAGTAGAATAAGTGGGAGTCGATGAATGATTGAATAAAAATGGATTTTGAAGAATAGACTTAGCGTTAACGTTAATTCTTAATTTCTCGCTTGAATGGGAATTGGCTTATGGAAAAATGGTGAAAGGTCTGCTAAGGGCAGTATTGGAAAGAAACCGGTGTTTTTGGCTTTCGGACTTGCCCCGCTGGTCAAGCAAGAGCGATTAATAAACTAATCATGCTCAGCCGGCAGTATCAATCATTTTCCGGTTGGAGCTCACCTCTGCAGTCGACAGCTTAAGTAATCACGAGCCAGTCCGCAGATTGTTTGCTTCGATTCGGTCGATTCGATATTCTCCGCACACATCCAAGCCTTAAGGGCTCTTCGCAATTTGCCATCCGGAATCGATTGACTCCAAACTTAATTATCTCTTAATTAAGTTTCAGATTTAATTACCACTCGTTATATATACTCGACAAAGTTGCTCATTTACAGGTTAAATATCAACATCTCATTAACTCTACCTTCCTCAGTTTTTACAGAAATAATTAATATAACGAATATAATAATTAATATTCATTACCTAACTTAAATTCCGCTGATTGGGTACTGGTTGGGTGTTAATCGGACTTTTGACAACTGATGCGGCTATTCAGTTGTCAAAATTTTATAATTGATGCTCGTGAAGCGGTAGTTGGACACTTATGTAAAATTTATAACTTACTAGCAGAGAAAAACGGTTATTTATTTAATTTCTTACAACTTCAAGCCATTAAAAAACCAATTAAATTTTGCTGATTTAAATTTAAGGAGTGGGTTTGGAAGAAAGATGTAACCGGAATTTTAATGGATTTTGACAATTTTCAAGTGATTTTTATGAAGTTCTACGGATTTTTAGGAGTTTGAAAAGATTTCGTAGAATTTTAAGGTATTTCAGGATATTTCGCGGAATTTTAAGTGATTTGAAAAGGTTTTAAGTGTTTTAAGTGATTTCAAAAGATTTCAGAGAATTTTACGCAACTTTAAGGAATTTTAAATGTTGTAATACACTATCCAAGAATTTTAAAAGAAGTCAAGAGATTATTAATAATTTTAATGGATTTTAAAGGACGTAAAGAAACTTTAAATGTCTTTATGTTTCTCGGAATTTCAAGGTAATTTTATTGAGGGATTTCAAAAGAATATCTATACATATATGATTTTTAATATAATTTTTTAGAATTTATAAAAGATTTCGAATGTTGTAGTAAAATTTAAAAGGATTTTATGAGATTGTTTTAATTATTAAAAGATTTTGTAGAATTTTTTAGGATTTCATGGAATTTGATAAGAGTTCTAAGAATTTTAAGAGATTTTAAATGTTAAGAAATTCCAAATGTTTTTTTTTTTAATGAATTTTTAGAGATCTTTGTTAATTTTAACATCGATTTCAAGAGATTTATAATTTTAATGGTTTTTGTGGAATTTTAGGGAATATCAAGAGGTTTTTGGGAGTTTTAACAAATCTTAACGAATTTTAACCAATTTCGATGGTTTTCATCAAATTTTAAGTGATGCGAAAAGGTTGCTGAGTGTTTTAAAAGAATTTAAGAGACTTTATTAATTATTATGAAGTTTCGAGGAATTTTAAGAGATTTCAAAGGGTTTCAGATAATTTTAAGGGACTTTAAGGAATTTTAAATGTTGTAATATAATTCTTATGAATTTTAAAAGAATTAAAAGATATTTTAATAACTTTCAAAATATTTTAAGGAATTTGAAAGAATTTTGTGAAATTTTATGAGATTTCTAATAATTTTAATGCGATTTTATCATTTTTAGAAGATTTTATAGAATTTTAAGGATTTCATGTAATTTTATGAGATTTAAAAAAAAAAGAATTTTAAGAATTTTCAAGTGATTAACGAATTAAGTGATTTAATTAATTTAATTTAATTAAAGTGATTTACGAATTTTAACGGAATTCATAATATCTTAAGAGATTTTCTAAAGAAAATTTTAAGGGATTTGAAATGTTTTAAAATTTTGAGGAAGATGAAGAGGTTTCCAAGAACTTTAAGAGATTTCAACGAATTTTAAGCGAATTTCTAATATTTTCGTGAAATTTCGAGGAATATTAAGCGAATTCAAAAGATTTTTATGATTCTTTAAAGATTTTGTGGAATTTAATGAGGTTTCTAATAATTTATGAAATTTTAAGAGATTTTTTTGAATTTATAAAAATTTTGTAGAATAATTTTTTGACGATTTCTAAAATTTTTCAGATATTTTTACAAATTTTAACGAATTTCAACAGGTTTTTAAGAATTTAAAGAGATTTCAACAAATTTTGAAGGATTTCTAATAGTTTCTAAGGTTTTAAGGGATCTAAAATGTTTTCGTGGAATTTAAGGTAATTTTAAGAGACTGTAAAGAATTTTAACGATTTTTAAGTGATTTATAAGAGATTTTGTGAAATGTTAAAGGATTGCATAGAATTTGATGAGATTTCTAATGATTTTAATGAATTTTAAAGGATATATAGGAAATATTATCGTATAAGAATTTCAAGAAGTTTCTGGGAACTTTTAGAGATTTTCACGAATTTTAAAAGATTTCAAGAGACAGAAAAACACTTGTCTCATTTTGAGACAAAGATTTGAACTGTGAGATTTTTATAAGTTTTAAAACATTTTATGAGGTTTAAAGGATTTTAAAGTTTGTTAGGTAATTTTATTGAAAGATTTCAAAGGAATTTCTATACATATATTATTTTTAAAACATTTTCGTAGAATTTTTAAGGATTTCATGAAATTGTATAAAACTAAAAATTTTAAGAGATATTAAATGTTATAAAATTCCAAGAGATTTTTAGGAATTTTCAGTTAAGAGATATCTTCGAATTTTTACTTGGGTTTCAAGACATTTATGATCTTAACGGTATTTGTTGATTTTTAAACGATTTCAAGCGTTTTCTGCGACTTTTAAAAAATCTTAACGAATTTCAAGAGATATCGAAGATTTTCGCGAAAGTTTTCTACGCCGTTAGTTTGTTTTTCTTCTTTCAACTTCAAGTCATTCAAAATCCAATCAGTTTTGCAACAACAATGTATGCGAGATTTTTGAGAAATTTTTAGAGAGAAACCACTTTTTTTGGAAAGGAATTTCAAGAAGTTTCTAAACATTTTAAGGGAGTTTGACCATTTTTAAGTGGTTCTTACGAAGTTCAAAAGAATTTTAAGATATTTAAAAAGATTTCTAAGAATTGCGAGGGATTTTATGGAATTTTATGAGATGTCTAATAATTTTAAGTGATTTTAAGAGATTTGTAAAATTTTTTTTAAATTTTGTAGAATTGTTAAGGATTTCATGGAATTTGGCGAAAAACGTTATTTCTACGAATTTTTTAAGCGATTTTCGTGAATTTCAAGGGATTTTGACGATTTGCAAGTAATGTTCACTGAATTCAAAAGAATTTAATAATTTATAAATAATTTTGTAGAGTTTTAAGGGATTTCAAAATATTTAGTGGAATTTTAAACGAATTTAATGGATTTTGAATGTTGTGAAATTTGGAGGAATTTTAAGATATTTCAAACAGTTTCTAGGGTTCTTAGGAATTAAAAAACTTTTCGTGGAATTTGGATGAATTTTCAGAGATTGTAACGTAACGTAAGGAATTTTAACGATTTTTAAATGATTTTAAGAGGATTTAAGGGATTTTTATGATTTATACAAAATTTTGTGGAATACTAAAGAATTGCATGGAATTTTATACGATTTCTAATAATTATAATACATTTTAAAGCATATATAAAGGACATAAAGGGAATATTATCATAGAATTTTAAGGAATTTCCAAAAATTTATACAAATGTTAAGAGATTTTCTCATGAATTTTAACGAATTTCAGGAGATTTTTTTTAACTTTTAAAATACTGTATGGATTTTGAAGGATTTTAAAATTTGCCTCAAAAGATTTCGTAGAATTTAAAAGAATTTTAAAAGTTATTGTCAAATTTTTAGGAATTTCAAGACATTCTTCTGATTTGTAAAAGATTTTCAGGATTTTTAAGGATTTCGTGAAATCTTAGAGCATTTTAAAAGAATTTAAGAGTTTTTGAAGTTTTATTAAAAATTTTAAAGGTTTTCATGGTATTTTGAAAGATTTTCTAATAATTTTAAGGAATTTTAAGATATTTTTCTGATTATTAAAAAATTTTGTAGAATTTTTTAGGATTTCGTGGAAGTTTTTGAGAATTTCTAAGAATTGTTAGTTATTTTCACCAATTTTAACGAATTTTGAAGGATTTTGAAGTTTTTTGTAAAATTTTAAGAGACCAGCAAATTAACATGTGCGTTATTATTTTGTTTTCCTTGATACAATT
>UCOK01018297.1:0-16894 GCA_900474325.1 Synergus umbraculus | reverse complement strand
AATTCCATGAGAATATTTATAATCCCTTTAAATTTCTGAAAACTCTTCCAAGTTTCTTAAAATCCTTTATAATTCCATGAAAAACTTTTAAATCCTTTGAAATACGTAAAAATCTCTTAAAATTTTGTAAAATTCCACAAAATCTTTTAAATATTATACAAACCTTTTGTAATCTCTTTAAATTCCTAGAAACCTCCTAAAACCTTTTAAAATTATTGAAAATCTCTTGAAATCATTAGAAACTCAAAGAATTTCAAAGAATGCCTGGAAATTCTTTATAATCCTTTGAAATCCTTGGAAAGTTCTAAAATCTGTTAAATAAAATATAAAATTAATATATGCAATACGACAAAAATAACACAGCATAAATGTCAATTTCTATTTTCCCTGACAACTACTCGCATTTCCCTGACAATTCCCTGACTTCCCTGACAAATTTTTTTCCCTGACATTTCCCTGACTTCCCTGACATGTGGCCACCCTGAATATAATCTTAGCAAAACTAAACTTTTAATGATTTTTATAATATAATTATTTTAATAGAATAAAAGTAGTGCAAGGTTTTCACATCCATTGAATTGATGAGCACATTTTTCTTGAAATACTTATGAGTGTAAATTTACAATGTCTTTACTTATGATGAAGTAGGTATAATAATAATAATACCTAAATCCAATCTAAGCTAATTATAAAACATTTTGTATAAAGAAATATATTATAAGTTATTAACCCAGGGCATCCATGTGCCACCGAAATTTTCTGGATAGCTTGCAGGATTAAGGAAGGGAATGAAATTTTGATTTATCACTACTCGTCGATATTCGTTGATTATGCGGTTCAAATTTTGAGCAATCTGCAAAATAATTTATGGATATCAATATTTGCATAAATATAAAGAAAAGTCTTTAATAACTTTCCAATTACCTGTGGATACTTTGAAGCCACATTCGTACTTTCGCAAGGATCTTCAAAAATATTGAATAAAGAGGTTCCATAAGACACAGATATCGATTTTTTGCAATGTATTGTGCTCTCTCTTCGAATTTGGGATATTTCATATGGAGTAAGTGAGAGACTTGAGTCTTTATTAATCGCCTGATTTGATAAAGAAAATAGTATCGACGTCAGATTGTAGACCGGATACGTTGCTTGATTTCCTATATCACCATAATATTTGGAATAAATTTCTATTGGACCTAAAATAAAATTTCGTACGTTAGAGTAAAAAATAATAAATCAAAATTTAATAAAACACAATATATTAGCAGAGATATTTGTTCACCTTTCAAAAGTTTAAATTGTCCAAGAATGGCTGCCTCATTTCGGAAATTGGAATCTATATTGACCAACGTAAAATGTCTGGAACTTCTTGTTCCATATTTAATAGTTGGCCATTGATTCACTCCATCAAGTTCACCCAGATCGTCAATATTACCACCAGCAGCTGAATAAAAGGTGGGAAGCCAATCTGAGATATGAATCATTTCATTACTAACTCGATGTGCTTTTTTTATCAAGGGTGAATAAATGCATGCCACTCCTCGAACCCCTCCTTCATAAGCAGTAAACTTTAGCTGAAATAATTTTTAAATTATCATCTTTCATCTATTTTGCTTCCTCATATTTTATATATAAATATTAATTATTTATTGCAATTACCCCTCGCAAAGGATAATTAGAACCCGAATTTTCAGTATATCCTTCTGATTGGGCACCATTATCAGAAATAAATAGGATTATAGAATCCTTGAGCATATTTGCATTTTTCAGAGCTCTTACTGTTCGTCCAACGGATTCATCTAACGCATGTACCATTTCTAAGAGAAAATTTGTATTTTAAAATTCACATTACAAGAATTAATTATAATCCTATCTTAAAAAAGAGATCAGAATATTTTGTGGAATTTTAAGTAATTTGAGATACTTTTAACACATTTTTTGGAATTTCACAAAATTTTACTGGATTTTAAGGTATTTTAATAGATTTAATAAGATTTTATGGAACCTTGAATAATGTTAAGAAATTGAAAAGGGTTTTGTGAATTTTTATGGAAATTTTAAAAATATTAAGTGATTTCACAGAAATTTTAAGTAATTTTCAAAGATTTTATGATATTTCATAGGACATTTTTTCGGTGATTTAATATTTTATGGATAACAGATTTGAAGGTATTTACGAAATTTCATTAAATTTTTAGGAATTTCAGGAGATTTCATGTCATTTTAAGTAACTTTGTGGGATTTGATGATATTTTTGGGGATTCTAAGTAATTTGATGGTATTTTATCATAATAAGAAATAAGGACTTTTATTTTCAGAAATTTTGAGAGACTTGTTGAAATTCATTGAACTTTCAAGTATTTTTAACTATTTAACGAGATTTCATGGAATTTTGAATAATGTAAAAATATTTAATGAGACTTCATGGGATTTTGAGTAATTTGAAGGAATCTTAAGTGATTTTCCGAAATTTAAAGGAATTTTATACAATTTTATAGAAATTTAAGTAATTTTAAGGGATATAACAATATGCTGTGGAATTATAAGTAATATCAAGGAATATGAAGTGAATTTCTACAATTTAAAGGAATTTCACCAGATTCTGAATTTTAATGAATTTCATGACATTTCATGGGGTTTTAAACAGTTTTAAGGGATTCTACGATATTTTATGGGATTTTAAATAATTTGAAGGATTTTGAAGAGACTCAATGGATTTTACAAAATTTAAAGGACTTCAACCAGATTTTAAAGGATGTTAAAGGGATTTTAAGATATTGTACAGAATATTAAGTAATTTAGAGGATATTTAATTTAAGGGAGTCAAGGGATTTTACGGAATTTCATGGAACTTTAAATACTTTTAAGATATTTGACAATATTTTATGAGATATTAAGTTACTTTTTAAGGACTTTCAAGGGGAATTACAAAATCCCATTAGATTGTCAGGAATTTTAATGGATTTCATGACATTTCAGGGGTTTTAAATAATTTTAAGGGATCTTATGAGATTTTATAGGATATTAATTAATTTTAAGGATTTGGAAGAATATTAAATTGATTTTAAAGAATTTTACGAAACTTATGGAGATTTCTGCAATTAATCAAGGGATTACAAGTTTCTATATTTCTAAAATAATAAATTTCTCAATTATTTTGTGTACTAGCAAAAGTTGTGCAAAAAGGAGAAATTAATAGCGTGCGGATCATAATTGATAGTTATACATATATAAAATAAGGAAATCTTAAAACCTGCAAATTTTCTTCTTTTGATATCTTTGATGTGTCCAAAATTGTTATTCATTTCATTAGCATCACGAATTTCAAGTGGATTTGCATTGTCCCCAGCATGAACTGCCAAGTGGGCAATTTGAAGAAATAAGGGACTTTCCTTATTATGTTTACTGATGAGGTCTTCAACCTCGCGAGTGATTATATCAGTGAAATATCCTCTTGGATATTCAGCAATTGAAGAATTTGGAGTATCACGATGTACATCATGTCCTGTATGTTGCTGAAAAGACCATTTTACACTTTACAGTTATTTCGTAATTAAGTAATGATCCTAATGTACTAGTTTAATATTTCTTCATTTTTATAATTAAAATTAATTATCGAACTCACAGCATACTTAATTGTGTGATCAAAGTATTTTATGTAACCATTATAATATCCAAAAAAAGAATCAAAACCTCTATGAGTAGGTGTATGATTAACTGTATAATATCCAGTGTGCCATTTGCCAACAAGTCGTGTTACATATCCCAAGTTTTTCATATGTTTTGGCAATAATGTCAAATTTAAAGGTATTCCTCTTGGCTCTGTTGGTACTAGTGGAATTCCATGCATTCCTTAAAATATATTGTTCCAATAACAGATTCCGTAATAAAATTTTGAATAAAATAATAAATAATAATAAATAAATTAATAAATACTGTGATACTGATAATAATTTAAAAAATTATTAATAAAAAATTATTACCACAACGAATTGGATAGTATCCAGTAAGAAAAGCAGTTCTTGAAGGTGAGCAAGTTGGTTGCGTATAATGTCGATTAAGAATTACTCCATTGTAAGCAAGAGCATCTATATTTGGAGTTGGAATTTGATCTCCACCATGAAAACTCACATCATTCCATCCCTTAAAAATACAATGGAATATACAAATGAGTATGAATCATAAAATATTTAATCACAAGAAATAAAATAAATAAATATCTTAAATTAATGTTGTTAAATAAAAAATGACTCACAAGATCGTCAGCAATGATGGCAATAATGTGTGGTTTTTTTCCCACACATTTATCAGTTAAACACAAAATCGAGATCATTAAAACACAAATTATCCTCCTTAATGCCATATTCATTGTCTTGAATGAAACTTTTGAAATCTTAGTAACTCGGAGGCTCAGTTTAAAACAAAACGAGGAAGTAACAGGTACATGTTCAAATGGTGTTATTTCTTATATTTAAAAAACAATTCAAGGAAACGTTTATCGAAATATTGTCCTTCCGCGTTGGAAATTTTTTCGTGTGATATCGAGTACAGTAAATAAGTCTTGTAAAAGAAGACTGTAAAAGAGCGTTGACATAAACGTGTTTATTTTCAGATTGTTCAATTTTTTATTGACTAATAAAATTATTTAAAAAATTATATACATTTATTACTTGCATTTATTACCAAAAATGAAATAAAATTTCAAGATTTTCCAACTGTTTAATTGCATTCTATTCTCAGAATATAAAACAGAAATACCTAGTCGAAATAAATAATTATTTATATATTTCTAAGAACAAATTGACGGCGTAGTTAAACTTTTTTTAAATTAAGAGCATGTGATACTTTACCATAAGAGCAAATTATTTATACCGATTATACATTCATAATAATAGATATTTTTAGTAAATATAAGAAATATAAGAAATAAGAGTAAATAATAAATTATTAGTTAAAAATATTTATTATTATGAATGTATATAATTGGTATAACTAATTTGCTCTTATGGTAAAGTATACGCCCTTAAATGGCTGCCTACTTGAAAATACAATAATATAACATAGAATATATCAATAGAAAAAATAGCTCTATCTTTTAATGTAATATCTTTCAAAAATCAAAAATGACTTGAAATTTTTTTAATTCTACGAGGACTATTAAAATTCCTTAAAATAATTTTTAAGGCTATGTAAGACTTACCCGATTCCTACCTTACCGACATTTTTTTGTCTGCAACGCTACGTCTACATTTATTGAGATATATCAAATTGAAAATTTCTGAAATTGAAGCTAAAGCACTAAGGTACGTTTATCTGATCTTAAATATTGACATTTGTAAAAAAAAAATTTGTTGAAAAATTATTTTTTTATTTTTACAAAAATTTAAGACCAGATAAACACACTTAGCATATTTTCTTTAACTTTAGAAATTTTCAATTTGATATCTCAATAAATGTAGACGTAGCGTTACAGACAAAAAAATGTCGGTAAGGTAGGGATCGGGTAAGTTTTACATGGCCTTAATACATTGTAGCGCCACAGTTAGACAATTTTTGAAACAACTTTTCGAACTGCTTTTCGAACTTTTTCGAATTAGGGTTACTATCTCGGTCGTGTAAAAAACCAGGACGCTTGCAACATTTCTTTAAGATCCTTAAAAAAAAAAAAAAAAAAAAAAAAAGGGTCATGAAGGAGAAAAATTGTAGGGTTTCGAAGCAGTTCATAATACTGTCATACTTTATTGCAATTACAGTCATACAACAAATATTTTATACAAATATAAAATATTTGTTGTCAAAAATCTTGGTTTCGAAAAAAAACCAGAACATTTTGCCTATTTTCAGGAAAAAACCAGGACACCAAGACAAACCTCAAAAAAACAGGACATGTCCCGAAAAACCAGTACGGATGGTAACCCTACTTTCGTAGATTACAGAGAAATCGCCCTGGTTCTCAAATTGCACCCACTGATTTCCAACTTTCCAATCGATCATCGAGGGATTTTTAGACTCGATATTAATAAAAGAAAATTAAAATTTGCAAATAATTTATAAGTATTCGCACACTTTTCACATTATTCATAAACTCGTATTTTTCTTTGTTCCCAGTGTGTGCTAGATGGGACCTATATTCTGTCATTTCTAAAGAACTAATCGTCCAACCCCTGGTTTAGACTACGAGAAGAAAAAATGTACCAGTATTTTGCTCATTTGGGTGAAGTGGATACAATCATTTTTAATGATTTTTCTGAGCAGAAGAACCCAAGAAGAATTTTTGAGAATCTAATTCCGTATGAGGTAGAGAAATTTTTGGAATAAGTTTTAGGAGAAGAGGTCTATAGTACTTCAGTCACTTCTGTAAACCCGGATATTAGGATTGATACCAATTTAAATGCCACTGAATTGTTATCGGATGATATATCACAATCTCGTGGATATGAACTGCCTAAAACCCCGCAGAGTGCTCCCTCAAAATCTATTCTGAATAGGTCATGTCTATGTACAGATACATGTCGCAGAAAATTAAAAAGGTGGGTTTGTACTTGGTATATTACATCCTTTCATTACAATATATTATATTCCTATTAAAATTCTAATATTCAACACTTTTTATCAGAAATTTCGAACCAACCTCATCAGGGAGCCAGAGGAGAAACCGGAGATAGCTTGGAACCCCTATTCGTTGATAAATATTCAACTAGATGACAAATTGCAACGCTTTTGTCAGGAACTCTACATCCAGCAAACTATCATCTACCAAGCTAGCAAAGCAATGAATTACTGTGATTTCTTGAAAAAACCCGCAGACAGTTATGAACTAAGAAAATTACATCGTTTAATTCTGCTTGCAAATCTTCAAAAGCAAGCCATTTTCGAGGCAATGAAAAACTTTTTTTTTAGGCCCAAATCGCAATTTTCCTCTAAAGAATGGGGAGAGTTGACAATAAGACAAATAGATTTATACTTTAAACAGTTCAAAGAAGAAGTTTTTTGGAAGCGAAGCCTTGCATGTTTTGAACTTTATGCCGAGTGGATCCTTGTTGTGGTATCTCAAGGATTGACTGTGTTGGCCACTAAAGAATGGCACTATAATGAGACACAAGGCGGGAGTTGGTACGTTATAGATGTTTCCAATTTGAAGTTTCGTCCAGCAGATTTCAAGATCAGTTTCAAGGCCTACACCTTGAAGCTTCCGACAGTTCTGGATCTAAGATGTAGTCTCAAGGAAAAATTGGATATTCAAGTGGAAAAAAGTCATGCGCCATTTTCGCAAAAGTGTCATGAGGTCAAATTTTCTGGAATAAGAGAAAGCTCCTACAAGTTGATTGGATCATTTGACTTACAGCTTCATAATTTCAAAGTTATGATGAACGAAACACAAAGTCATTTGAAAATCTCATATCCTTTACGACAGGTACCGAAGGATTCTATTCTAGGAGAAGAGATATCGCACTACGTGGATCATCGCAAGTTGCATATGAGTATTTTCCACACTAGATTTCTCCTTATTAGACGTGAAGGAGTTGTATATCCCATCGGTTGGAACCGAAGATGGTGTGTTTTGGAAGGACATTTTCTAGCGACATTCGAAAATTATTCTCCAGAGGAATACACAAGACCACTGAGGGTATATAATTTAATGAAATGCGTGTCAGATAAGATCACCGACCTAGATTTCAAAACCGCTTGTGCCAATACGAGGCCATTTGTTATTCAGTTATGTAATGAACGTAATGAACCATATAGGTAAGTGTTGCATTCTATTCAATTTAAAGATCTTCTGTCTGGAGAGAAGGCACCGAAAAATAAATTGACTTTCTTTATTTTTCAGGCTTCTTTTTCAGTGTGAAACCAGACATGCCTTCATTGAGTGGATATCGAAGTTAAATTATGTCCTCTCAGTTCTTCGTGAATGGAATATGATTGGAACAGAACAACCACTAAATAACAATGGAGGATAGACATAAGGAGACCGAAGTAAATGTCACGCTAAATAAGAAAATGTTTCGGGAAGTACACACGCTTGAACTTCCCGTGCTTGACACTATAATGACAATTTTAATGGCTGCCTACTTGAAAATACAATAATATCCCAATGGGCAAAAAATTGAAAAAAGTTTTTAGAACGTCCTCTAAAAGCGTCCCATGTCAAATGTTCCACAGACATTTTTTGGACGTATTTGGAACATTGGACGTTTTTTGGCCCGACGTAGGATGTTTTTAGGACGTTCTAAAAACTTCTTTCAATTTTTTGCCCACTGCTCGTAAAACCTCTGGCAAAATTTGAACGTTCAGTGAAATGCCTCTTGGCTCTCCACCCTTAATTCCACCTCCCTGCATTCCTAAATATCACACAATTCATCATTAATATGATTATTTTGAGTTAATATTGATTTTTTACAATAATAATTTAACAAGAAACCGTCATCACAAATTAAGGGCGTTGGATCCAAGTTTTAAGCTCTAAAATTCCATTCTCCATTTTACTCAACGAAAATTATAGATAAATATTTTTTCGCTCTGTAGCACTAATCTTTTTTCAAATATAAGACTGCGTAAAGAGCGAAAAAATATTTAGTTTCGATTCTTTTCGCATAAAACGAAGAATTCAAAATCTAACTTCAAAATTCAATATTTTAATTTTACTTAAAAAATATTTGAATTAGATGTTTTTTCTATCTGTATGCATAATTCTAGTTAAAAATTGATTAATTTTACAGAGGAAAAAAATTCTAAATTTAATATTTGTTGAGTAAAATGAAGAAATCGAATTTTTAGATTAGACCTTGGCTTCAATATCCTTAAGGGACTCAGAAATTGTAAGGAATATATCAAATGATATAAAGATCCGAGATTGAAAATTCTCATTGTCAACAAACAAGGAACTAGAATAAAATAAAATAAAATAAAATAAAAACAAAATAAATAAAATAAAAATTAAATTAAATTAAATCTGTTCAATTGAATTCATTGTATTTTTCCATTTTCCCGTCTAGAGGCCATCATCCCGTCAATATTTACATCAACTCTTATTTTTTAGACTTCGGATGATCTGCAATCGGAAGAGGTGGCGGGGTCGGCCCTTATAGGAATCGGATAGAAAACGGATAAAAATGAACTTGGTTATTTGCAAATATTTAATTTTCGGTTAAGTTTGTCGGATAAAAACCGGATAGAACCAGACAGAATATTTCCACTATATATTTTTTATCATCTTGCTCGTAAGGAACCGGATAAAACCGGATATATTCCGAAAATATGTATTTGAGATCGGATAGAAGCCAGATAGAACTGGATAAAAAGCAAATTTTTCCTGCCCGGTTTGTATCCGGTCTATATCCGATTTCTATATATTTTATTTCCGACATTTGTAGCAGGGATATCACATGCCCTTAAGGGCATGTGTTACTTGCCATATGAGCCAATTTAAATAACCCCGTTTTATTCCCACAAATTTTTACTTTATCAAAAAAATAATAGTGGACATCCGTTAAGAATGCGAACATGGACGGATGTCCACTAGTATTTTTTTGAAAAAGTAAAAATTGTGGGGAAAAACGGGGTTATTTAAATTGGCTCATATGGTAAGTAACACATGCCCTTAAAAAAAAGCATGAGATACAAAATTAAATTATTGGTGGTATTTTTTCTTAAATTTTAACTAGTTAATCAGAATAAACTAAAGTATTTAACAAAAAGACGAAACTGGATGAAATTAGAAATACATACAAATAAAATATATACCTACTTTAGACATAAAATTTCCTTAAATTACTAATTCTAAATTCATCTAAAATAAATCTATTTGACATGAAACTGAAGTCGATTAACAAAATATAAAATTTGAAATTTTGATGAGATCTACTTGCCAAAAGATAAGATACGCGCCGTTATTTTTAGATTAAATCAAAATCCTGAGGCTGGCAATCATGAATATTACACCGAAATGAGTAAATGCTGCTATAACGCTTATTTTCGAAGCCGCACTTGCGTAAGCATAAAGCATTGCATTGGGAGTTAACCAAGGCTCCCAGGTATTATTTTTTCTTCTAGGATCTGCCATCCATTGAATTGGAACTTTTACTTGCTTCTCAAGACGACGTCCATATTTTTCGAGTAACTTGTCAAGATACTGCACTTGCTGTAAAAAAATCGTTATTGACAATTAAAGGAGAAATATTTTTTAATTGACAATATTGACATAATAGGATAAAACTTACCCGAGGATATTGAGTTGCAATATTCTTCGTTTCGCAAGGGTCGCGCATGATATCGAAAAGACACTCTGTCTCATTGCAAGTAATAAATGTATTTCGGATGGGATACGACAAAAAAGTGGTATTTGGATAGCACTGAACAGTAGCTTGCAATCTTAAACGAGTCATCGCACTTGGTTGAGTGATGGGCCCTCCAAGATGGGCAGCAATGCTTCCCGAAACTGCACTTCTCATCACTTTCGTCGTATTATAAAATGGTACTTCTCTATTCCTTCCAGATTCTCCATGAAAACCATCATAATATCCCCTCTTCACTGAACCTGTTTAAAAAAATTCGAAAAATTAAATTAAAATCAACTTCTAACAAAACAGAAATTTTTAGTTTCTTTTAGGTGAATTAGTCAACCAACGTTAATTTTTCTCTGTTAATCATTTATTTAATTTCATTACCTCTGACTAGTTTATATTGATTATAAATTGCTCCTTCAGTTCTTGTAACTTCATCGATATTTAGTACAATGGAATCTCTTGCATATCCCTGACCATCACTGAGAACTGGCCATTGATTTACACCGTCAATGTCACCAAGATCCTTCAAATTTCCACCTGCTGCTGAATAAAGAGTTGGCAACCAATCCGTTATGTGAATTAATTGTTCTGAAACTACTGCGACTTTTTGCAATCTTGGTGACCAGAGAGCTGCTGTACCCCTCACTCCACCCTCATATAATGTGTATTTTGTCTACAAATTACAATTTTAGAGTTTATAATCAATATTGGTATTAAAGAAAAAATGTAATTACATCAAATTCAAAGAATTTTTAGCTTACTCCTCTTAGAGGGTAGTTTGAACCCCAGTTTCGAAATTCACCAATGGAGGCAGCTCCGTTGTCAGTAAGGAAAAGAATTATAGAGTCCCTCAACATTCCTTTATCTCCCAAAGAAGCAACAACTCTTCCAAGTGAATCATCCAATCGAGAAACCATCACTGAAAAAAGAAAATTGCATTAAAAATTTGATTTAAGTCCTCCCAAAAAAACTACAAAATTCCAAGAAAAAAATATAGGAGCACTTAATGTGGACAGTTATAATTAATATGGACAATTAAACCATCGCCCTTTATTATTGCTAATAATAATAGTAGTACTAATAAATTTGAAACCTACTTGCAAATTTTCTACGATTTGGTTCGCGGATATGGGCGAATTCCTTGTTATTAAAATGTTCTAGGGGCACTTCCAGAGGAGCATGAACCGCTAAATGTGAAATCTGAAGATATAAAGGTCGTAGTGGATCATGATGATCAATGATTCTCAGAGCTTCTTCAGTGAAGAGGTCGGTAGCATATTCACCTTGCATTCCATGACCTGGTAGATCTCCTTGATGTAGATCTAAACCGCTCATGTTCTTAAAAAAAAAATATAAAATAATAAGGATTTTTTTATTTCATATTCAATATGAATCTGAATAATTGATAGTTAAAAATAAATGAAGATACTAACCCCTTGCGAATATCTGTAATCGTAGTAGCTAATATAGCTATTATAATATCCTAAAAAGGAATCGTAACCCCTGTGTAGAGGTGTGTGTTGAGGTGTATGGTATCCCACATGCCATTTTCCTATAAGCCTTGTCACATATCCCAATGCTCGTAAATACTCTGGCAATATTTGAACGTTCAGTGGAATGCCTCTTGGCTCTCCACCCTTAATTCCACCTCCCTGCATTCCTAAATATCACACAATTCATCATTAATATGATTATTTTGAGTTAATATTGATTTTTTACAATAATAATTTAACAAGAAACCGTCATTACAAATTAAGGGCGTTGGATCCAAGTTTTAAGCTCTAAAATTCCATTCTCCATTTTACTCAACGAAAATATTTAGTTTCGATTCTTTTTGCATAAAACGAAGAATTCAAAATCTAACTTCAAAATTCAATATTTTAATTTTACTTAAAAAATATTTGAATTAGATGTTTTTTCTATCTGTATGCATAATTCTAGTTAAAAATTGATTAATTTTACAGAGGAAAAAAATTCTAAATTTAATATTTGTTGAGTAAAATGAAGAAATCGAATTTTTAGATTAGACATTGGCTTCAACATCCTTAAGGGACTCAGAAATTTTGAGGAATATATCAAATTATATAAAGATCCGAGATTGAAAATTCTCATTGTCAACAAACAAGAAAATAAAATAAAATAAAATAAAATAAAAATAAAATCTGGACGGGAAAATATAATATAAGACTGCGTAAAGAACGAAAAAATATTTAATTTCGATACCTTTTGTATAAAATGAAGAATTCGAAATCTAACTTCAAAATTGAATATTTTCATTTTTACTTAAAAAAATATTTGAATTAGATATTTTTTCGCTCTGTATGCATAATTCTAGTTAAAAATTGATTAATTCTACAGAAGGAAAAAATTCCAAATTTAATATTTGTTGAATAAAATGAAGAAATCGAATTTTTAGATTAGAACTTGGCTCCAACACCCTTAAATTTAACTGACCCATTCGCAGAGGATATTTCCCAGTAAGAAATGCTGTTCTCGAAGGTGTGCAGGACGGGAGCACATAATGTCTGTTTAAAATGATTCCATTGTATCCTAAAGCATCGATATTTGGGGTTGGAATCTGGTTTGATCCATGGAAACCAACATCGTTCCATCCCTACAACAAAAATGTTATCATTAGTATTCAATTATTTAATCCTTGAAAATATAGCCAGACAAAACTATTTCGATATCTACCAATTTACATAATTTCAATTAAGTATTTTTTTCTGGCTTAATAAAATTCTAAATTCTGAAAATACATTGTAAATAAAGTACAATTAGCATAGCAATTTCAAAAATAGTATGAATTACTTAAGAAACGGTATTTAAAGATTAAAAAAAAAAGAAGTTTAAAATCTTAAAGAATTATGCAATCATCAAGATGATCTCCGGTTGCCCATTCGGAAGGAATTTTATTTGTTTAGAGGGTAGTGAGTCATCTCATGCATCCTCATTTACTATGGGGGCGTAGATAATATGTAGTGTAATTGTCTTAACTAAGACCTGCTTTAATTTAAGACAGTTTTGTACTTCAAGATGGTAAAGGACACTGCATGTAAAGAAGATGCAACTTTCAATTGTTTCCTCAAACTTTACAGACAACTTTTAACTTTCGGCCGTTTATTTACTTCCTTTACTTTTAAAATCAATTCTACTTTTTTTATCAGTTCTATTTTTTTCAAAAATAAACAAAACTTTTAAAAAACAAAAGGACCATTATAATGAATATAATTAAGATTTCATGAAGAGAAAGAAACAGTTTTCACAAGTTAATAAACAAAAGTTAAAAGAATATGGAAATTATTTTCAAGAAGTTATCATTCCATCAGATTAATTATGTTCACTGTGGTTCATTAATGAGAATTTGCAGATAGGTATAACTTGTTGCACATAACTTGTTCTCCAGTCAGGATTATACATAACTCTTTAAATCTTTTGCACTTGCTGTGTGGATTATAATTGGAAGAAATTTTATATTGACTTGTATATTTTTAATTTTATTCTTTCGTGTATAAAATAGTTAATTGCAATAAAAATCGACTTATTTATATCAATAAATAATGTTTCAAGCATATCAAGATCACAAATTCAATCACTTAAATTAATCACCACCTAGTTGAAGTTAAATAAAATGATTTGCTCACCAAATCATCCGCCATAAAGACGATAATATGCGGCGCCGTTTGAAATTGACCGAATACATTTTTAATGTAAAATCCGCCAATTGATAACAAGACGATAATTGTCCTAAGCAACCGATGTAACATTTTTCACGCCAATATAGTCACTGAGCACTTTTTCGAACAAAACCAATCATATAAAAAATCGAAAACCTTCTCGGATGAGAATATAAAGAACACTTGTTGGACTCTTAGGAGAGAAAATGCCCTTTTTTATTCTATTTGATTATTTAACAATGATTTATATTCCTAGAATTTATTTTTGTATTTTTTTTAACGAACTTTTGTTTTTTTTTTTTTTTTTTTTTGACAAGGTCAGAACATTGTGGACACGAGCTACTGAGAAAGTCTCTAGAGGGATAAATGTATTTATATAGTCCACCCACTAACCAGGATGAGGGTCTCATGAATGAAAAAAGCGGGGGAGGGGATTTGAGATGGGGATACAACTCAGATGATTACAGCAATGAACAAAATACGAGATTAAAGTCAGTCCCATCTCGTCTTACTCGACGATCTTGTTTTCTCACTCATTTACCTACATATTTGTATGAGGGACCGACAATACATATAAGAGATGATTCAGTTAGTATAGCACGTGCCATAGGGTCTCCTCAAGATTCAAGAATCAAGAGTGTGAAGTTAAATTTGAGCATAATTATAATTATAGTTATCTCAGCTTCAAATTTGTTTTCTGCATTAATTGGGATTATAAATCACGTCATGAGATAAAAAAAAGGGAAAAGATTTCGCGAGACTTAAGGCTGTCCACAAGTATTAGGCTCAAGATTCTATTCTCTATTTTACTCAACAAAAATTATAGATAAATATTTTTTCGCTGTGTAGCACTAATTTTTTTCAAATATAAGACTGTGTACAAAGAGAAAAGATACTTAGTTTCGATACATTTTTGCATAAAACGAAGAATTCAAAATCTGACATTAAAATTCAATATTTTCATTTTACTTAAAAAATATTTGAATTATATATTTTCTCGCTCTGTGCGCATAATTCCAATTTTAATATTTGTTGAGTAAAATGAAGAAATAGAGTTTTTCGATTGGAACTTGGCTCCTTTAAATTATTTATTGGTGTAACACTAAAAATTTTAACGGAAATTGCTATATTATTTTTCTGAATATTAAAATGAAAGCCAATCAAATTAATTAATTTCTTTTTCATAAAGGGAGGTTTTTTAGAACTACTTTACTGGTAAAAGTTGAAAAATTAAATTTTTAGTTACAGAGAAAACTAAATAGTGAAAGTCTTATTAAAACTAAAAAACTAATTTAAAATATAGTTAAAACTGACATCTTCAATCCACTTAATTAATGTCCCTTCAATCTAATAACCCTTGTCATTTTAGAAATATATTAGGTACAATCATATTGGAGATTTTAATTGTATTTTGTATGGGGCAGACAGCAATTAGTCATTCTATTTCCGGAAGCTAATTGACAGTAAAAAAGTAAAGTATTAAAATACTAAACTGACAAAATACCAAAAAATATTATCAAGCTTATGTTTTATTATATATTATAAAGTAAATTTGTACTCAATTTCTAATTAATTAAAATAAAAATGAATTTCAAAATGGATAGTATTGATTTTGAAACCCGTAAAAAGGTAAAACCGTAATTCAATTTTTGAATATAGAAAATCAAACAGTGTAAATAATTTTTATTAATATTTGTTGCTAATCATTAAAAAATAATTAAAAATAAGTTCCTGTGTAAAGTCGGAACTTGTATATTCTTTTTGTTTACAAGGTCTGTATAATTACAACTACAAAATGAAGAGCCGTTCCTCTAAGTTCAGGGGATCAAGTGATGTTAAGTAGAGATACGACAATTACTTTATTTGCCGCTTCCTTACCGAAAAGTAGAACATTTTGTCTCTAATGTTTAAATGATCAACCGATTAAAAAGATTTGATTAAATATTCTTAAAAATGTACTTTTTAAAAATATTACTGTAAAAGGTAAGATATTTTTTTCTAAAAAAAATGCTGGTACATACTAAAATATAGAAGCAACTTTCTTATTTTACATAATATATTAATATACTCTAACATTTTTTTACAGCAAGCATTTTTATTGGATTTATAATAACAAATTATTAGAATATATTCTTTTCATTTATAATGTGAAAAAATTTGTATAATATTCCATTTGTATCACTCTCTATTTATAACCCCTGTAACATGATTTCCCACTATACCCGTATGTACAGCAGGAAACAATTTGGTGGTGGTAATTACCATTGGAGCAAATTCTAATTATCCAGTTATTTTTTTAACAGTTTTAACTTTATAAAAAAAATAATAGTGGACAGACGTCCATGTTCACGTTCTTTATATCTTTGAATTATTATTTTAAAAAAAAGTATAAATTGTGGAAAAAAAAATTTACTTTTAGTTCAGAAAACAGATATTGAAGGCAGCACCAATCAAATTGTGTAACAGCTGCCTGTTTTATCGACCTAATGAATATGGCGGTAAAATTCGAATTAACTAATTATAAAATAACGAGATTGGCAACGCGAAAAAATGAGCAGTTCGGCTATATAATTACGATAAGTAGAAATTCATGAAAAACGATCTCAAAAACTTTCTCACGAAAGTTTACGAAAAACCGTAAAATTATATTGTATCTAGAAGCTTGGGCGAGCACATCTGCAGCAGTAAACTCGACACGTTTGGACTGGGAGTAATCCTAAATTATAAAGCTTTTCTCACAGTAAAGTAATAAAGTAATAGAAAAATAGAAGGAAACTAAGAGAGAAATTGGAAACCTTTTTTTTTAAATCCGAAATGAATTTCTTTCGAAAGTTTCTAATCCCTATCTTTAGAGTTTACGATGTCTTAACACCCTTGACCATACAGATGTTTTATTATCGCTTTGATGGGGGGGCCTGTACCGGGCACCTC
>UCOK01018296.1:0-25721 GCA_900474325.1 Synergus umbraculus | reverse complement strand
ATAACAATTTTAGTTGAATTATAAAATTTCCAACTGATTTCTAGCAATTCCAATTGTATTATAGCAATTTAAATTAAATTAAAGCAATTCCAATTGAATTTTAGGGATTCCAATTGTGTTACATCAATTCCAATTGAATTCTACTCATTCAAATTGAGTTATTAAACTTCCAATTGAATTCCAGAAATTCCAACTGAAATACAAGAATTCCAATTGAATCCCAGAAAATTTAATTGAATTCCAATTGAATGATAGAAATCCCAATTGTATTCTACGATTTCAATTGTGTTACATCAATTCCAATTGAATTTTAGGGATTCCAATTGTGTTATATCAATTCCAATTGAATTCTAGAAATTCCAACTGGAATATAACAATTGGAATTGATCTCTAGCAAATCTAAATGAACTCTAATTCAATAATAGCAGTCCCAATTGAATTGTATAAATTCCAATTGAGTTATAGCAATTCCAATTGAATTATAGTAATAAAAATTTAATTTCAGTAATTTAAATTGAATTACAGCAATTCCAAT
This sequence comes from Synergus umbraculus, assembly GCA_900474325.1. Classification (NCBI taxonomy): domain Eukaryota; kingdom Metazoa; phylum Arthropoda; class Insecta; order Hymenoptera; family Cynipidae; genus Synergus; species Synergus umbraculus. The sequence goes on along the minus strand of UCOK01018296.1, from coordinate 25,186 downwards.
TGAATTTAAGCGATTCCAATTGTGTTACATCAATTCCAATTGAATTCTACTCATTCAAATTGAGTTATTAAACTTCCAATTGAATTCCAGAAATTCCAACTGAAATACAAGAATTCCAATTGAATCCCAGAAAATTTAATTGAATTCCAATTGAATGATAGAAATCCCAATTGAATTTCTACGAGTCCAATTGTGTTACATCAATTCCAATTGAATTCCACTCATTCCAATTGAGTTATATAATTTTCCAATTGAATTCTAGAAATTCCAACTGAAATATAACAATTCAAATGGACTTCTATCAAATTTAATTGAATTCCAATTGAATCATAGTAATTCCAATTGATTTATATCAATTACAGCATAATTTATAATTATCACTTGAAAAAAAATCCGCCACTGCCTAAGTACTAATTTCACTCATTTTCGTCATTTAGATTTTCATTTTCGATTTTGCTAAATATCGTCAGATAATTTCTAATGTAACTTCAAATATCAATATGACTAGTTAATTACAATTATTTAGGGTCAAACAGTAAAATTTGACCGTAAAATAAGTAAATTAACAATCGATTATATGTATATTAATTGCACAGTATTTTCCACCCTCTATCGCTTAATTCCCAATGTTGACAGCGGAATGAGCCCAATTTCAAGAAAACGCGCTTCGCAATATCACGTTGTTATCGCTGGACGCGCTAGCCGTGTCCAATATAATTACCAGCATATCCGCGAGAGAGATCATAATCCCTATAATATCCCATAAAACGCCCAGTTTTCCTCGTCACGTTCACACAGATCGGATTGAGATCCACTGCTGCCGGATAATTATCCTCAAATATGGCGCGATGGAAAATATGTATACTATAATATTATAGGAAAAAAATTGACGTCGGAGAAAATAATTTTATTTTTATTTTAATAGAATCTAGAATTTTTTTATTTTTAGATTTTTAAGCCAGGATTGATGAGGTTTAGAATATTAGGGACGTAGACGAGAAAGAAATATTCCAATTTCAATTCCAATTGGCTTTTAACAATTCCAATTAAATTCTTTTATTTCTAATTGAATCATAAAATTTAAAACTGAATTATAGCAATTCCAATTGACTTTTATCAATTTCAATTAAATTCAATTCAATTAATATCAAATGCAATTAAATTCCAATTGAGTTATAGTAAATCCAATTGACTTTTAGTAATTCGAATTTAATTTTAACAATTTCAATTGAATTCTAAAAATACCAATTGAATTTTTTTTAAATCCAATTGATTTATATTAATTCCAATTGAATTAGGATTATTACTATTCATTTGAATTCTAACAATTTCAATTTATTTATAGCAATTCCAACTGTCTTTTAGAAAATCCAATTGTATTTTACCAATTCCAATTGAATTCGAGAAATTTCAATTGGATTCTAGTAATTGAAATTGAATTTTAGCTATTCGAATTGAGTTATTGATATTCTAAATTATTTTAAGTAAATCCAACTGAATTATAGCAATTCCAATTGATTTTTATCAATTTCAACTAAATTGTAGAAATTTTATTTTTATTCTAAAAGTTCAAATTGAATTGATGCGATTCCAATTGCATAATGGCAATTCCAATTGAATTTTACCATTCCAACTGAATTTCATTATCTCCAATTGTATTTTGATTTTTCAAATTAATTCCCATCAATTCCAATTGACTTTTAATGATTCCAATTGAATTCTAGAATTTCAAAATAAATTCTAATTGAGTTTTAGTAAATCCAATTGACTTTTAGTAATTCCAATTTACTTTAAACAATTCCAATTGAATTCTAAAAATACCAATCGAATTTTTAGAAAACCCAATTGATTTATATTAATTCCAATTGAATTAGGATTATTACTATTCATTTGAATTCTAACAATTTCAATTTATTTATAGCAATTCCAACTGTCTTTTAGAAAATCCAATTGTATTTTACCAATTCCAATTGAATTCGAGAAATTTCAATTGGATTCTAGTAATTGAAATTGAATTTTAGCTATTCGAATTGAGTTATTGAAATTCTAAATTATTTTAAGTAAATCCAACTGAATTATAGCAATTCCAATTGATTTTTATCAATTCCAACTAAATTGTAGAAATTTTAGTTTTATTCTAAAAGTTCAAATTGAATTTCATTAACGCCAATTGAATTTTAGAATTTCAAAATGAATTTTAATTGGGTTATAGTAATTCTAATTTACAGTTAGTCATTCCAATTGAATTCCATAAATCCAAATTGAATGGAATCTTTCTTTTCGAAAGGGAAAGACACTAAAATATATTTTCCACAATTTAATTTCAAACCCTAGAATTAATTTATAATTGCGTTATAAAATTTAATTAACAACTTTTCTTAAAATATCGGCAGCTTAATTTTATTTAAGTGATTTAAAATTTCTTTTTTTTTCTTTGCATTGTGTACCCGTGAAAAAAGCGAGTAACTTGATAATTGGATCCAAGCCGGGAAAGATTTCCTATTTTTCTTTAATCCTGAAAAATCCTGGCTTGAAAACTTTAGATATTAAGAAAAGTTTTACGTTCAGCGAGAAATAAGATTTAAGCTACAAAGGTATAAATTTCGACGTCAGAAAGTCAAGGATAATCAATCATCCGATAAGCTTAATGTGAATTACAATTTGCATAAGCTGCAATAAGCAGTAGTTGACAAGAGATCGCAACGAAAAGTGAACAGGAAAAATGAAAAATTAGATTATTCAACTTTTAAAGGCTATTTTTGTTTAAAAAATAGTTAATTGTATCCGATCCCTACTTTACCGGCATTTTCAACTAATTAGATCCCTTCTTTACCGACATATCCCACTTACTCGGTCCCTACCTTACCGAAATGTCTAAAATTAAATGTAAAAAAATATTTAATAAAATTCTTTAAGGGCATGTAATACTTTACCATTGGAGCAATTTAGTTTAACCAATTATACATTCATAATAATAAATATTTTTAGCTAATAAGAGTCAACAAACCTTCGTGTACATGAGAGGAAGGTTTATTGACTCTTATTCGCTAAAAATATTTATTATTATGAACGTATAATTGGGTAAACTAAATTGTTCTTATGGTAAAGTATCACATGCCCTTAAGAAAATAATTTTTTTAATAAAAATTGAGGAATAGATAATGGTACATTAATATATTTCCTTTCATTTTACAAATTAAAAAATGTTTTCAATTAAAAAAAAAATTGTTTAAAACTGCTGGAAAAAAATACCGGTAAGGTAGGGATCTGGTAATTGATACATCGCCTTAATTGCGAAATAGTTAAAATTTGACTATATTCTACTTCTAGTTTTACAGATCCAAATAATTATAGTTAATAAATAAGTTTGTCTTTTAAAAATGAAATTGCGAATCGAATTAAAAATACAAATGGGCATGCGATCAAATATCCGCACTGAGAAAACGTTGGTTTTGCTATAAATGTATTTATATAAATTTGGTTATCCCAATCACTAAAAGTATTTGCTACATAAAACGAAAAATTATTTTTTCTGACGAACAAATATTTTTCTTAATCTTTCGTTGAAATAAAAAAATTGTTCTTCAGGATTTTTTTTAGCTTCGACCCGAATTCGGGTCGAGTCCAAAACAAGCCGTCTCGAATTTTTCAAGGCGACTTAAGTTTGAATTGAAGTAAAAATCCACCTACCCTTTTTTGACCGACCCGAATTCGGGTCGACGCTACAAGCGAACAAAATTTTGTTGGACGACCCGAATTCGGGTCGCGGCTAAAATACTCCCGTTTTTTGACGGACCCGAATTCGGGGCTAAAAATTCGGGTCGAGTCAAAAAATGACCCTAATTCGGGTCGGGACTAAAAACGTCCCGAACTTTTTTGTCGACCCGAATTCGTTCATCTGAAAAAATCCGTCCCGAATAATTCGGGTCTGGCGTAAATAAATCGACCCGAGTTATTTGGTTCGACTCTTGAAAAACCCGAGCGACATTTCCAGAAACGTTCTCTGCAAACTAATTTCGTTAAACGATCAACATTCTCCTTTTATCCTAACAGCCGTTCTTATTGAAAGACCAGAATTGCCTAAAACTAAGTAAAATAGCTGAAAAGAAAAGAAATTCGTTGCTGAGACTTTTTTTCTCAGTGCGGTACAAAGTAATTGGTGGTTTCAGACGGAGGGAGCAGCAAACTTAGCAGAGGGATATTGGTGATTATCCTAGTGAGTGTGGTGAAGGCTGTCTTCATTTCTTTTACAGTAATGGCTCTTTGCTACAGGTACAGTAGCAAATTTCTACAAGTGATGAGAGCCCACTGAGCCTAGCTGAGCTGAGTGGGTTCAAAGCAACGCCTGTCGACGTCACGTAATTCGTGCCTAGCTGGATGAGGAGGCATAGCACGCGGCCATTAATGCTCTATAATTGATTATTATCATTATTCGATGTCTTACTATTTGTCGTAATTTTTCATATATATATTTATATATATATACGCTCCTATTATCGCAAGAGTTTAGGCTAAAAAGAATGAGAACGAAAAGATCCTGCGAGCCTAAAAAGATCTTATCATCCCTTTCTGAAATTCTCGTTATCTGATTATATCGTTATCTGGTTATATCGTTATAGTTAGCCCTCCGTCAATCAATTTTTTACTACCTACCTAACTACCTATCTCAAAGCGTTTATTCGTCTCGAGGTTTCTCAATTATTAAATTGGACTTTCCTCTTTTATTTCGCTGATAAAAGGTGAGATTGTCGGAATGATTCGAATGTTCGCTCTTGAGTTACCACTTTCATTCTTACTTCATTAATTGGAATCTTGAGAGTGCGGAAGCATTCGGTCGGAACAAGAGGGAATTTCTCGATTTCACTAAGAGAGTAAAATTCCTTTGTTTTCGTAGTATTGGTGTGGTCGGATAATTTCAAAGGATTTCCAAACTTTACTTCAATTCGATAGAATTCATTTTAATTTACTTGGATTTACTTCATTCAATGACTCGTATTTTTATCTAATAGAATTCATTAAGCGTAATTTAATACAGCCCGAAATGAATAACTGAATGGAATTAGTAAAAATGAGTTATCCGTGAACAATAATATACTTGTATTAAATTGGTAAAGAAATTATCTAAATACGATCTCAAGGTTCCAGACTGCATGAAAATTTAACGCATCACTCAAAATTCAAAGTAATATGGCGGATACGCCAGTGTGCCATCTGCTTTTATGCCCTGTTCGCACGACTGTGAAAAACAAGGCTGGGTTTCTCAATGTTCAGTACCAACTAGAATTTCAGAATTCCAAAAAGACGGAATCATTCTAAATATTATAAACTCTAAACCGAACTTAAACTTACAAGGGAATTATTTCAAGGAAATATTCAAGTTTTCGGCGTCGAGTTTAATGAAACTGTGTCTATGAATAATCACAAGTAGAAAAAATAGATTTTTATGAGTAATATGTAAACGTTACAGTTTAACATACACTCAAACATCGTCTTAGTTCGCTGAATTGTTACGTCCTTAGAAATTGCGTCGGTTGGAAATCAGTGCACCTACTATCCTGGTTTAAGGGCTTGCGATATTTTACCATAAGAGCAATTTAGTTCCCGCAGCTTTACGTTCGCAATAATAAATATATTTCACTAAAACTAGACTATTGACCTCCGTTTAATATAGAAGTAGTAAAATGGCCTAGTTTTAGTGAAAAATATTTATTATTGCGAACGATAAGTTGCAAAACCTAAATTGATCTTATGGTAAACTGTCACCTGCCGTTAAATATTTCTTGAATAATCATAATTAAAAAGAAAAATTTTTATGAGTAATATATAAACGTAACAGTTTAACTTACACTCAAATTTCGTCTTAATTCGCTCTGAGCCTCTCCCTGCGCGTCATTCGTCGTGAGCTCTGTAGATCTACTGCAGTGATGTCCAGAGTGTCCAGCGTCAGGTTCCCGAGCTTCTCTCTTCCTTCTGTTTCTTCCCCCTCTCCGAACGCTTCACTGAGACCTCTCCACTTCTCAGTTCGCCACTGGCGAATAGCACAAGGCTCAAGCGTCGAGCGTCCTTCGCTTCTTCTTCATCTTCTTCTTAATTCTTCATTCGCAGTAGCCCCAATCGGAGCCTTGTACTCTACTGCGCATGCGTCGCGAGCGATATCTGATTGGTTGCTATTGGCGCGCAGTTTAAAATGCCAAAAAATATTCTTTGTATTGTTTATTATAAATAATGTAATTTTAACTTATAAAGATATTTATTAGACCGATATTTATGAATTTTGATAAAAATAAAAATAAATTAAGTACATATTTCGTAAATAAAAAATATATTATTATTTAAATATTTTTTACTCACAGAATATGCATTTAATTAAGTTCTTTTTTATCAAGTTTAAATAAAATGAGTCTAATAAAAATTTATATAAGTTAAAAAAACGTTTATAATAAACAATAAAAATCATTTTCTTGGCATTTTAAATGCTAGTTAGTTATTTTTAACCGAAATAGAAGGCCAACCGAGATGCACTTTAATTTGGCGTTAACATTTTTTTTTAATATGATAATTCATGAAATGTTTTGAAAATGAAATTAATTTTATTTCAAACCCTTTTTTACCGTTTTTTTTAATTTTTTTATTTCTTGTTTTTTACTCGATAGGGCACATGTTAACCTAAATGTTAATAATTTTCACTGCTGTATATATTTATTTAGACAGAGTTTCATTAACATCGGCGCCGGGTCTCAACGCAATGAAAAAATTCTAACTGAATGCTAAGTTAAGTATTCAGGATAAATGGGATGTCGTATGTCTCATTTAATTTTCATATTTCATTAGATAAGCATCGTCGTATAATAAAAAGAACGGATTTTCCATTCAAACTATCGTGAAAACATTTCATTTTTGCAACGCACGAAACTAATGGAGCGCCATTTTTTATTCAAGGCAAATTTCCTCTTTATGTCCGTAACGAACGAAAAAAGTTGCACCGAATCGACATGCACTCGCATCGTGTGTGAACACAAGCTCAAGGAATTTTCAGAGTGGTTTTTTTTAACATTTAAACATTTAATCTTTTCCTGAAGCAGGGCCTAAAATGAGTTTTAACTTTACAGACGAAATTTATTTTATTTTTTTAAACATTTTTTATTTATATTTATTTATTTATTTATTTATTTATTTATTTAATGACAATTTACTTCATATAAATTTCTAAATGTATACATAAATTTTCATTTATGAGAATGTGTACGTTTTTTGATTATAGTTTTTTACTATCCCACAAACGTTTTATATTCGAAACCGAAAAACTCTTTTTTAAGAAAAGTCGATTTTCGAGATAAAAATGAAAAAGTAAAAAAATTAAAAATACGAAAAAGTTCAAATCCATAAATCATTTTAGGCCCTGTTTTAAAATAGACTTTGATAACGAAGGTTCGAAATTTAAGAGGAAAACGTAAGTTACCTCATTCTACGTATCGACGTCCATGCGATGTTCTCAGACAAAGAATTACAATTTGACAATAATTTTCTTTGACAATGGAACAATTTATAAATTTCTAGAAATACAATTTCTTCATATATTATTCCTGTTATATATTAGGGTGGTCCAAAAAACCGACTTTTGACTAGAAGAAATTCCGCCTCCTCAGTCAATGCTATTATCGAAAAAAATTTTTTTTTTCAAATTTGAGTCATAAAGTTATTATTATTATTTATACATGCTACTTTTCTTTACTTTTAGCAAAAAAATTTATTATTTGTAAATATAAAAAGTTTGGTAAAAAAGTTTGGTGCTAAGTTTTGCTACCTATTAGCTACGTATTTACTCATAGCTAATCAAAAGCCAAGTGGATGAGAGGAGGCGCTGCCAATTGGCTCCGAACTGTAACCAATCAGAGAAGCAGAATCCGAACCAATCAGAGGAGCTTCTTTCCTTCTACTTGGATTCTGATTGGCTACAAAGCGTACTAGAATCTACTCTATAGTAAAACGGTAAGTATTGATTGGTCCGGAGTTTTATTTGTCCATTATCTCAATTGGCCACCAAATCGCCGGAAGTTACTAAAAGTTAGTAAATAAAAACACAAATGGCTAAATGATTATGGCCAAACAAAACTATGGACCAATAGTACCTACTTTGTAAAACTTACCACCAAACTTTAATACTAGTGTACTAGTAATTTCACTAAACTTCTAATTGGATTACAGGGACAACCAGGACAACAATTTTCTTTTTGATTATGATTATTCATGAAATTTTACTAAAGATACGGGTACAGTGATTGCCCAGTGGGCAAAAGGACATTATCCTGAGGACGTCCTAAAGTTATTCTGAGAACGTCCTAAAGACAACTTTAGAACGTCCATGTCAGTCCAATTGATGCCAAAAGACGTCTCACATCTTAAAGTCATTTTTGGACATAATTCGTCTTTAGGACATCAGTTGGACAGCCATAAACGTCCTAAGGATGTCTCTAGGACAATTATTATCAACTTCAGACTGATCCCACATACAATTGTCACTCCGAAAGTTTTGTCAATTAGAATTTTTCAGGTATCTCATATGGTATAAGCCTTTGTATTCCAAAAAGATGCTTCTTTTGAACAACATAGTTAATCCACCTGGTACACCTAAACCATTCCTATTGACAAAACTTTAGGACAATTGTTGTTAATAGCCAGACATTGTTCAGAACAATCTTGTACTGTTGTTTAATACTTTATCAGTCTCTTTTCTTTCGATAACTGCATCAACTGTGATGCTCTCTACCAAAAAAAAAACATTTACAGGTGTAAATATGGACCACTCTAATATACAATTACCTATACATTATAAACGTATACGTAAAGTTGTGTTATCATTCTCAATGGTGTGTATTGTAATACATATTGTACATTATATGTGCTGATATTGGCTTCTTTGTTTCTTGTCTGTTTCTGTCTGTCACTGCCACTCTGTCTGTCTGCATGCTGTGGGACGCTCGCGGAAACCAAAACCACCCTACATACCGTGCACTGCGTACAATGGTACTCGACCTCGCTCTGGATGACCAAATATTGTCGTCCGCCGTTTGTCACGAAATCACAGAGAACTACCACGGCTCTAACACTGTATTTTTAGTTGGTATGCTCATGTCGGTGGTAGGGGGTGTTTTCGTAGTATTTGCTCTGATGGCTCTCTGCTACAGGTCAGTCGTAGTACATAGAAACTTCTCCCTCTGTCTCAGGTTAGTGTGCAGATACTTACACGTAGAATTTCTTTGTATATGTCCTTCGTTCTTTCTTCTTCTTCTTTTTGACTTTTCTTATACTTCATCTTCATCGTTTCCACGACTTAGATACTCTCCGTCCTTATACGTTATCGAATTTTTCACCTTATTTTGCATTCGATTCGAGACGCGCCGCCGCTACTGCTGTTTGATTGTCTATAATGCTCTGCACGAGCCCACTCAAGCAAACGATCTCCATTATTGCCTCATTACCTCCGACTTGAATGTCTTTTTCACTAATCAACCTGTTCAGGGTGGAATCAGCTTGAAAGATGGAGTTCCAAGCTGAATACTGAAGCTTACAAGGAACCAAAGGTATACTGAGAACAATTTTTGGTTTGGACAACAAAATTTTTTGTTGCTTTAGAAGCAGCAGAAGTTTTTGTTCCTTTAGAAGCAGCAAAAGTTTTTGTTGCTATAGAAGCAACAACACTTTCTGTTGCTATTATAGAAGCAGCAAAATTTTTTGTTGCTATAGAAGCAACAACACTTTTTGTTGCTATAGAAGCAACAACACTTTTTGTTGCTATAGAAGCAGCAAAACTTTTTCTTTCTGTAGAACCAATAAAAATTGTTAGTTGTGCCAACCGAATTTTTGTTGAACCAAATCAAAGTTTTGTTAACTCAACCAAACCTAAGATTTTGGTGGTTTAAATAAATTTTCTTGGTTCAACAAAAAATTTGTTGAAAGAACTAAGATTTTTTTGGAACAACCAAATAATTGTTGCTTCTATAGCAACAAAAAGCTTTGTTGTCCGAAACAAATAGTTTTCTCAGTGTAGGTGTCCCTACAAATTGAAGGGGGACACCTACCTAGGGTTCCTTGTAAGTCTGGAACTTGAACAAGGAAAATAGCCATAGTGTCTAAAATGGTCAGTCGGATAAAGTGGACGATCTTTAACTAATTAGTTAATTAATCTTTTAATTATCCATTAGGAAGGACCAATTAAATATCACTTTTTAGAGCAGACATATTTATAGGTCTGCGTTAAGTATTTCTGGACGAGAAAGTGATATTCAGTTTGTCTTTACTAATGATTTATTAAAGATTGTCCGTTTTGTCCAAGTGGCCGTTTTAGACTTGAAGTGTATTTTTTAAGGCCGGGTAAAAATTACCCGATTCATACCTTACCGACATTTTTTTCTTTGCAACGTTACGTCTGTATTTATTGAGATATTATATTAAAAAATTTTTTAATTAAAGCTAAAGCGTAAAGGTACTTTTATATGATCCTAAATATTGACATTTATAAAAAAAAATGTTTTCGAAAAAATGTATTTATTTTTACAAAAATTTCAGACAAGATAAACATACCTTAGCATATTTTCTATAATTTTAGAAATTTTCAATTTGATATTTCAAAAAATGTACGAGTACTGTTGCAGAGAAAAAAATATCGGTAAGGTAGGAATCGGGTAAGTCTTACATGGCCTTAAAGTAAAAGAAGGGAAATAAATTTTTTCTTTCCTACAGAATTTATTAAATAGTTTATAAACTATAAGCGATTGAAATCAAAGAGCTTAGTTAAACTAATTTTCAAATAGATATGACATCTAGTCGAGAGTACTAGATATTATAATATATCATCGAAATTAATTAACGTCAATATATCAACTCGAAATTGACTTTGTAATACCGCATTGTAATGTGAAATGTCTGTTTGTGAAATGATCCAAAGCGAAGAGTAATTTCAATGTTTGTAGTACATGACGCGGCACTACAATTTGTACACATTAGAGTAATTTGCAAATCAAATTATCTATAATAATAATTTAGGATTGTTTCTATTGCATCATTCAATCATTAATTAGACAAAATTGAACATCAAAAAGATTCAGAACAAAAAGAAAGTCACCCTTATTTTATTTGAGATATTTAGTTAGTGAAGGTGACTTTTAGGGGTGAGTCCGAAATTTCTAACCTTGCCTATTGATCCGATTCGTTCGGATTCAATCGGATTGAAAGTTCGGATTAATTGTAATTAATTTGTATTGATCGGATTCTTTCAGTTTTATTCGGATTACGTATTCATACGAATAAAAATTACAGAACCAATTCAAATTTCAATCAGTTTTAATCAGATTTAATCTATTCGAATTAATACGACTGATTCCTATAAATTCGGGATCATACTGATTGACCGAATTTTTACCGGATTAATTCAAATTCGTTCGGATTCAATCCGATTGAAAGTTCAGATTAATTATAATTAATTTTTATTGATCGGATTCATTCAGTTTAATTCGGATTACGTATTCGGCCTGATCGGATTGATCGAATTCATTCGGATTAAATTTTCGAATTCATTCGGATTCATCCGCACTTTCAATCCCAACGGTTCCTGTCAATCCGAAAGAATCCGATTGAATCTGGTCGAACCAAAATTTTAATCCGAATATATCCGATCAATCCTAGTTAATCAGAATTAATCCGACATTTTAATCCGAATAAATCAGGTCAATTTGAATCAATTCGAATGAATCCGGTTAAAAAGAACTTTCAATTCGCATAAGTCCGATTAAATCCGTTCTGTCCGAACCAATCCGAATAATTTCGGATATTCTAAATCAATTCAAGTTTCAATCCGTATTAATCAGAATTAATCCGACCTTTCAATCCAAATCAATTCGCATGAATCCGATCTATTAGAATTAATACGATTGATTCCTATAAGATCGGATAAATTACGGATTCATACGGATTGACCGTATTTTTATCGGACTAATTCAAATTCGTTCGGATTCAATCGGATTGAAAGTTCGGATTAATGATAATTAACTTGTATTGATCGGATTGATCGGATACATTCGGTTTGAAACGGATTGACGGGAATCTTTGGTATTGAATTTTCGGATTATTTCTGATTAATTGCAATTGAAAATCGAATTGATTCAGAGTCACAGGAATCATTTGGATTAATTTTAATCGATTCAAATAAATCGGATTCATTTGGATTCATCCGCACTTTCAATCCTAACGATGCCGATCAATCCGAAAGAATCCGAAATAAATCTAGTCAATCCGAAATTTAATCCGAATGAATCCGATCCGTCTGAGTTAATCAGAATTAATCCGTCCTTTCAATCCGAATAAATCCGGTCAATTTGAATCAATTCGAATCTATCGGACTCTATCGGATTGATTATGAATGTACCTCGGATTAATTCGGATTGAAAACTTCCTTTAAATTAGTTTTGAATTAGATTGAATCCTGTCATTCCGTCAATAAGAAAATTAATCCGAATAATTCCGAATGAATCCGTTCTATCCGAATCAATCCGAAAAATTCAGATAGGCTCGGATTCATACGGATACCGAATTTATTCATATTGAAAGTTCGGATTAGTTCTGACTAGTTCGGAATAACCGAATTCAATTGGATTTGATTCGGACTAAACGTTCGGATTGATTTTGAATGGGATGCGGATTAATTTTGATTAAAAACTGCTTTCCGAATCGATCGGAATTAATCCGAATAATTTCGGATATTCTAAATCAATTCAAGTTTCAATCCGTCTTAATCAGAATTAAATTACACTTTAAAACACACCGATTCCGATCAATCTGAAAGAATCCAAAAGAATCTGGTCAATCCGAATGAATCCGTTCAATCCGAGTGAATCAGAATTAATCCGACTTTTCGATCCGAATAAATCTGGTCAATTCGAATCAATTCGATTGAATCCGGTCTATTCGAATTAATACGAATGATTCTTATAAATTCGAATAAATTCGGATTCATACAGATTGACCGGATTTATTCGTATTAAAAGTTCGGATTAATTCTGACCAGTTCGGAATAACCGAATTCAATTGGATTTGATTCGGATTAAACGTTCGGATTGATTTTGAATGGGATCGGATTAATTTTGATTAAGAACTGCTTTCCGAATCGATCGGAATTAATCCGAATAATGTCGGATATTCTGAATCAATTCAAGTTTCAATCCGTATGCATCAGAATTAATCCGACATTTCGATCCGAATAAATCTGGTCAATTCGAATCAATTCGATTGAATCCGGTCTATTCGAATTAATACGAATGACGCCTATAAATTCAAATAAATTCGGATTAATACAGATTGACCAATTTTTTTCGGATTAATTCTAATTAATTCGTATTGGCCGGATTCTATCCGATTGATTTTGAATGGTCCTCCGATTAATTCGGATTGAAAACTTCCTTCGAATTAGATCGGAAAAAATCCGGTCAATCCGAATGAATCCGTTCTATCCGAAGCAATCCGAAAAATTTCTTCTAAATTCGGATTAATTCGGATTGACCGGATTTATTCGTACTGAAAATTCGGATTAATTCTGACTATTTCAGAATCACCGTATTCAATCGGATTGAATCGGATTAAAAATTCGAATTGATTTTGAATAGGATTCGGATTAATTCGGATTAAAAACGTCCTTCCGATTAGATCGGAATGAAACCGTTTGTTACGGATAGAAATTTCGGAATGATTCGGGAAATTTCGGATTGATCCGGATAATTTCGGATTGACTCGGAATATTTCGAATTGATCCGGAATCAGCTAATAACCCAATCCAAAAGCAGAAATCACAAACTAAGCAGGCCAAGCTGCTCGCAATTTAGCTTCAATGATGGGGAATAAGAGAATATCAAATGAAGATTCTTGTTCAATGAAGGTTAGTCCCTGCTGAGAAGCTGACATCTTTGAAGTTGATTATTTGGAGATTGTGAGGTATCGATCAGATCGTTTGCTTTGGGGTTGAATCCCGCATAACTTTCGTCGTCGTCGACGTAGTTTCGCAAATTCGCTCGCTCGTCACAAATACGTGGAGAGGCGATCGATCGCTTTGCCCGTCGTGTCATGCCTGTGCGAGTTTGACTTGACTTTGTCGTCCTGACGGAAACGAGAATCGTTTTTCGTTCGACAAACTTTCACGGCTGTGACGCACTGCACGCGCAACGCCCGAGCGCACTTGTAATTGCTCCTTATCTCCTTTACATTGAGCTCGAGTGAGCAGATCTCCTCACGAGCGTCAACTCAATTTTTTGCTATTTCAATTCGGCGCTTCGGAAGTTAACTTTCTGACGCGGGGTGGGGGGGGGGGGGGTTTGAGGGAAGGGAAGGGTCGAGTCGATTAAACTCGAGCTAAAAGTTATTACAGGAGTCCGTTGAGAATAAAAAGAATTTTTTGCTTAAAAAGTTTACTTGGTGGTCAAAGTTATCTCTTGAATGAAAAAAGATTTTTTTTTTATAACACATGCATAATTTCAGCTGTTCAGGGATTAAAATTTCATTTTTAGTCGCTAGGGAGATAAAAGTAATATTTTATTTCCTAGGATGTGGAAAATAGAATTTTAGTTTTTCTACTTTTTAATACTAGTGGGAACTGGTTTTAATTTTTACTCCCTAGATATTGAAAAGTAATTTTTTAGTTTTGTTTTTACTCCCTAGGGACGAAAGAGTACTTTTTCTCCCTAGGGAGTGCAAACTAGGAAGTACAGAAGTAGAAACAGTCTTAAGTTCTAGTAAAAAGTACTTTTTATTGCCCAAGAGTGAAAAGTATTATTTAATCTCCAGGGAGCTAAAAGTGCTTTTTAGACCCTTGGGCTTAAATGGTAAACTTTACTCCCTAGAGAGTAAAAAGTTCTTTTTAGTAAAAATTAACGTGTAAAAAATAGGAAGTAAAAGTATTTTTTACTAATACTTATTGTTAAAACTAAATCTTTTTTTTACTCTCTAGGAACTAAAGTGTACTTTTTCTCCCTAGGGTGTGCAAAGTAAAAAGTACAGAAGTATAAACAGTCTTAAGTAATAGTAAAAAATACTATTTAAAGCCCATGAGTAAAAAGTACTATTTAATCACTATCTAATACTTAAAACTATTTCTATTTTTTTCTCCCTAGGGAGTAAAAAGTACTTTTTCAGTCCTCCAGATTAATGTACTTCTTAATCTGTAATCTTTTTTTAATCTTACTTTTCCTTCCCAAGGTGTAAAAAGTGCTATTTAATCTTTAGGGATTAAAAAGTATTTTTTAAATCTCTTTTTAAAGTACTTTTCACTCTCTAGGGAGTAAAAGTATCTCTTAAGCCCTAGTGATTAAGTAGTACACTCTACTCCCTAAAGAATGACAGGTTCTTGTTAGTAAAAATTATAGAGTAAAAATAGAAAGTAAAAATATACTATTTACTCCCTAGGGAGTGAAAACCACTTTTTAGTTCTTAGAAATACTTTTTATTCCCCAGGTCTTAAAAAGTACTTTTTATTTCCTTGAAAGTAAAAAGTAGAATTTCGTTTCCTTACTTTTCACTTTTAATTAGAACTAGTGCTTTTTTTTTACTCCCTAGAGAGTAAAAATTAGTTTTACTCCCTAGAGAGTAAAAAATAGAGAGTAAAAAATTGGAAATTTCATGTATTACTTTTTACCACCACTTAAAACTAGTTCAACTTTTATACCCTAGGGAGTGAAAAGTAATTTTTAGAACTTCGGGATTAATTAATATTTTTTACTCCCTAGGAATTAAAAAGTACTTTTCTCATCCTAGGGAGGAAAAAATAATAATTAAAAAATAGAACTTTATTTTCGCTTCAGAGATGAATACCGGCTAAAATTATGCATATATTACAAAAAATATGTTCAGTCTTTCGAGGATTCTTTCTTTCTCTGAAATTACTTCAAATGCGTCAAAGCTCAAAGGAAAATCTCGAGCGCCATAAATAAAATCTGGAGACCAGGAATTTATAATGAAACTGTGAATTTTCATCACAAAGAATGAAATTTTCAGTTGGGTTGTTCCAAACATTTTTTAAAATTCTTTGTAAAATGATACTCGTAAAAGAAGATAAGTTTCTTAGAATCCAAGAAATATTGCAAAAATTTTCAGTTATTAGGATTATATGTTCCAAAAAAATTATTTCTTTAAAAAATATATTTATTTGTTTTTAGAGAAATTTTTTTTGAGACAAATAATAACAAAAACTAGAATAGAGAAGATTTTCCAAAAAATCGTTTTTATTCAAATTTATAAATTCATTTACTGATTGAATTAGTCAAAAAATAATTCACCAAACTGATTACATAGGAATTTTAAAAATTTGAATTTCAAATCTTTAAGAAATGAATTATAAACTTCTGCGAATGATAAAAATTAGTAAAAAGACAATTAATATTTTTAAAGCTGAGGATTTTGTCGAAAATAAAAGAAAAAATATTTGGAACGACCTAAGCAGATAAAATAAATTGTTGTTAAGGTAGGAATCTGATAATTTATATATGGCCTCAATATCAGTTCCCTACCATACCGGCAGAGAAAAATGTCGGTAAGATAGGACCTGTTAGAGGATAATAACAGATTTCTACCTTATCGACAGGGGATACTGTCGGTAAGGTAGGTACCGACATTTTTCACTGTCGGTAATGCAGGAATTTGAAAAAATAACTTTAAAAATCAGAGAAAAACTAAAAAATTGGGATTGGATGCGAGTGAAGTGAAAGGAAATAAGAGCAAATTACAAATTCCGCTACAGATCGCAATCGACAAAGGCACCGACGACGCTTTTGCTTGCACATTTTATAAGGCGAATTTAGAGCTGCTTTCGGTTTTTTGTGAATAACGTAATACGACGAGAGTTTAAGTGAATAGGAACGCGGTAAATAAAATTGTTTTTTACGAAGTGAATATTTTTCTACGGTGTGTATCTGTTTCGCCTCTTGGCTAATGGGACTTGTACCAGGGTCGCCAAGTTTCGGTTCAATCTTGACACTATTTGTTTTCTTTTGAACACTTTTTTCTTTTCTTTTCTTTTTTTTTTTTAGAAAAATTGTACGAATTTTGATTTAATGCGTAAGATGTTATACAAAAAATAGATGGTAATGTAATTATTTATGTCCCTTTGAAGGAAAAATTTTTCGTGTAAATTGGCGACCCTTCTTTTGCACTTTTTGCACCTTGTTATAGTGCTTATGATTGTCGGCTTCGTGATAGCATGCGAGCACGCTGAGTACGCGAGTCTGACGTCTCGATGGTGAATTATAATAATTATTAATAATTATAATTGTCGGGATAAATGTCCAATCCAAAAAATCTGTATTTCATTATTCAAGCCTAATAGTTCCACCTCTGCCAAAAAAACTTGCCTTTACCTCGAGACAATATGCATTCTTTCAGTCATTTATCAAAGGCGAAGGACTCTATTAGGTTGTATATTTTTCTGAGTGTAAGTCTTTGCAAGCGTAGCAGAGCATGTTTTTCAAATTTTGACGACAATGCATTTCTCGCAATATTCGCCTTACGAACTGTGTCAAGTTGAAAATTAAGTGGTCTTTCTTCCACCCCCCCCCCTTTCTCCCCCCACCTATTGACGATAAGTCCATCATAGTGCGACTCAACCAAATTTCATTCAAAGGACCTTATTTTATAAAATATGTGAATTTATGCACATAAATATTATCACTGTTAGACAAAATTTTCAACGATCCCTACCTTACCGACATTTTTCTCTGTAATGTAATTTCTAAAGTAATTGTGATATCGAGTTGAAAATTTGGAAAATTAAAAGAAATATATTAAGGTGCTTTTATCTCGTCTTAAATTTGTGTTAAAGTAAAATATTTTCTTTATTAAAAAAATTTTTTTTATAAATGTTTATATTTAAGACCAGATAAACGTAGCTTAATGCTTTAGCTTCAATTTTACAAATTTTCAACTGGATATCTGAATAAATGTAGAAATTGTATTCAGGGATAAAGTGTCGGTAAGGTAGGGATCGGGTAACTGACACATGGCCTTAATTGAGTTCTGCATTTGTGGACTTATTGGAATATACATTATAAGTCCACCTGCGGGTGTGAGATTTAAGGCGATGTGTCGCTTATCCGATTCCTACCTTACCGACATTTTTTCCCTCATTGACACTTCCATATTTACTGAGATATCGAGTTGAAAATTTGTGAAGTTAAAGTAAATACGCTAAGGTACGTTTTTCCGGCCATAAATTTTTGTTTCATGAAAAATTTTTATTTTTAAATAAAATTTTTTTTAATACAAATATTTAAGACCAAGCGAACGTACATTTGTAATTTTACTTTACCTTTACAAATTTTCAACTCGATGTAATAATAAATGTGGAAATGGAATTATGGGAAACAATGTCGGTAAGGTAGGGATCGATAACTAATAAATGGCCATCAATTTAAAGAATTTTTCTAACAGTGGTGGATTTTTTTATCACTATTAAAGTTTTTTTGATCCCATAAAATTTTCAAAATTAACATTTTTTTAATACGGTGAGAGATTTTTGAGATAAGTTAATTTTTGACAATATAAAATTAATGATAAATTTTTTTTAAATTGTTTTGTATTATAAATGAAGTATTTTTGAAGATTTCAAAGACTTCACAGATTTTAAGGAATTTTAAAGAATCTTAAAAGATTTTAAAAGAATTTTAAAAGAAAATTTTAGAAGAAAAATTTTTTTCACCCCCTGTAAGCAAAATTGCTCTTACCTATTTTTTTTAAAGTCGACTTATCTCAAAAAAACTCCACCTGAAATTTTTTTTATTTTTTGCCTTAAGGCCATGTATCAGTTATCCGATCCCTACCTTACCAACATTTTTCTCCTCATCAGCATTTCTATATTTATTGACATATCTATATGAAAATTTCTAAAATTAAAGAAAATATACAAAAGTGAGTTTATCCGGTACTAAACTTTTTTAAAGCAGACAATTTTTTTTCAATTAAAAATTTTTTTTATAAATGTAAATATTTAGAAGCAGATAAACTTACTTCAGTGCATTTACTTTAATTTCACAAATTTTCTAGTCTATATCTCAATAAATGTAGAATCGGTATTGAGAGAAAGAATGTCGGTAAGGTAGGAATCGGATAACAGACACATGGACTTAAATTTTCCACGCCACCTTAGGTGTGATTTTTTTCAGCAGAAAAATCCCCAAACCCAAGGAACTTTCAATAAAACTTGACTCAGCCGCAATTTGACATTTACTTTGTTTAAAATTTCTTTCCAGAACGAAAACGAAAAATATTGTGGATGTATAATATTGAAAAATGCGAGAGAGAGATTTCACCTTTATTTCCTTTCTGTCAGCTTTTATCGACCGCGCTCAGGGTGATAAAAAATATAGCTGTATTAATGGATTTTTAAAAGTACCGCATTTTATACGAACTGGTTTCGTATCGTGAAAGTCGACGTTGATGCAAAAGAAAGAGCAAAAAGTAATTTTCAACTTTTTATTTTCCATTTCATCCGCATTTAATCAAATCAAAAGCAAAGAGCTCTCGTTCTATTAAACGACGAATCTCTCTTTCGTATAGTTTCACCCTTTTCGCGAGAAGAGTTTGAATCTTACTGTATCTCACTACCTCACGTGTCAAAATTACGATTTTATTTTTTCGCATTAAGGCCATGTAAGACTTACCCGATCCCTACCTTACCGACATTTTTTTCTGCAACGCTACGTCTACATTTATTGAGATATCAAATTGAAAATTTATAAAATTAAAGAAAATATGCTAAAGTATGTTTATCTGGTCTTAAATATTTGTAAAAATAAAAACAAATCTCTGAAAATTTTTTTTGTAAATGTCAAAATTAAGGACCAAATAAACGTACCTTAATGCTTTAGCTTCAATTTTACAAATTTTCAAGTCAATATCTCAATAAATGTAGAAATGGCACTCAGGAAAAAATTGTCGGTAAGGTAGGGATCTGTTATCTGATACATGGCCTTAATTGAGTTCTGCAGTTGAGGCTCTACTCGAACACAAATTATAAGGCCACCTGCGGTTATATGATTAAGGCCATATATCAGTTACCAGATCCCTACCTTACCGACATTATTTTTCCTCAATGCTATTTCTACATTTATTAAGATATCGACTTGAAAATTTGTAAAATTAAAGTAAATGCACTAAGGTTCATTTATCTGGCTCTAAATATTTACATTTATATAAAAAACTTTTTTTAATAACAATTTTTTTGTACTGTAATACAAATTTAGGACCATATAAACATACCTTGGTATATTTTGTTTAATTTTATAAATTTTCAACTCAATATCTGAATAAATGTAAAAATGGCACTGCAAAGAAAAAAATGTCGGTAAAGTAGGGATCGGTTAACTGATGAATGGCCTTAACTGGTTGTCCGTTTATGTTTTACCGCATGCGAAATTCACGAGTAGATCGTAGCCCCGATAGCCCCAAAGAGAAAACATCAGATTTGTTCGTTCTCTTCTTGTTTTATTGTTTCATTCTTTTATTCTTTCTTTATTTTCTGTCAGATAAACTTCACTGCAATGAAGGAAAACGTACCCTGTCTTCAACGTTTACACAATTTCTCGACATAAACTGAGACACGTTTTATTTCTTCCTATAAATATTATGGATGGAAAAAGTCGACCAAGTATAAAGAGAATCAATCCTCTTAAAAATTCAACATCTTTTTTAATTAATTTAAGAATTTAATGGATTTAAAAAAATTCAATACGGTTCTAAAAATATTAAATAATTTTAAAACAAAAAATTTCGAGTCTCAAAGAATTTCTCGTAACTTCTAGTAACTTATAGAAACTTTGAGAAATAATTATGAAATTTCAGGTAGCTTATAGTAACTATAAAAATTTCTAGGAATTTCTAGTAACTTTAAAGAATTTTGAACGAATTATAGTAATTTTTAAAAATTTAAAGAGAATTTGAGTAACTTTTAGAAACTTTTAGTATCTTTTAAGAATTTTTAAGGATTTTTAGTAACTGCTAGTAATTTGTAGATAATTTCATGGATTTCCAGGAACTTCTAGTAAATTTACAATTTTCTAAGGAATTCTAGTAACTTATAGAAGTTTTCAGGATTTTTAGTAACTGTGATAAATTATTGTGGATTTTCGGTAAATTCTAGTAACTTTTGGAGATTTTCATAGATTTCAAGTAACTCTTAAGAATTTCAAAAATAACTATTAGAAGTTTTAAAGGATTTCTAGTAATTTTTAAGAATTTCTAAAGAATTCTAGTTACTTTAAAAATTTTTTAAGGATTTTGAGTAACTGCTAGTAACTTTGGCCAATTTTCTTGGATTTATAGTAACTTTTACTAACCTGGAGATCTTCTATGGATTTCTAGTAACTTTTAGTAACTTCTAAGGATCTTTATTAATTTTTAGTAAAGGATTTCTAGTTATTTTTTAAAAAATGTTTAGAGATTTCTAGTAACTTCTGGTAAATTAGTTTCTATGAATTTCTAGTAACTTCTAGTGACTTTCATATATTTCCATGGATTTCTAGTAGTTTTTATTGTCTAAGGATTTCTAGTAAATTTTAAGAATTTCTAAAGAATTATAGTTACTTTAAGAATTTTCTATGGATTTTGAGTAACTGCTAGTAACTTTGAGAAATTTTTTTGGATTTCTACGAACCTTTAGTAATCACTAAGGATCTTTATAAATTTTTAGTAAAGGATTTGTAGTAATTTTTACAAAAATGTTTAGAGATTTCTAGTAACTTCTGGTAACTTAGTTTCTATGAATTTCTAGTAACTTCTAGTGACTTTCATATATTTCTATGGATTTTTAGTAGTTTTTATTGTCTAAGGATTTCTAATGACTTAGAAATTCTAAAATTAATCTAGTAACTTTTTGTTAAATCTGGTAACTTTTAAATTTTTCAGTAATTTTTTTGGATTTCTAGGAACTTTTAGTAATCTCTAAGGGTCTTTATTAATTTTTCAGTAAAGGATTTGTAGTAATTTTTACAAAAATGTTTAGAGATTTCTAGTAACTTCTAGTGACTTTCATATATTTCTATGGATTTTTAGTAGTTTTTATTGTCTAAGGATTTCTAATGACTTAGAAATTCTAAAAAATTTCTAGTAACTTTTTGTTAAATCTGGTAACTTTAAAAATTTTCAGTATTTTTCTGTAAGTTAAAAAATCGACTTCTTATAGTGAATTTTGGTGACCTTCTTAAATTTCATTTAATTTTCGTACATTATAATATTTTTTTGTTTTTTTTTTATGTTTATGACACAATACCCGTTAAATATAATTTTTAAACTGAAAAATAGGTATGTATGAACAAATCTGGTGTGACTGGCCTAGTGTTGGCCTATAGTCAAATATAATAATCAATTATTTAATGTAAATCTGCATAGTCCACTGACACACTTTGACCGAAGAAAACAGTTCGTAAACGTAGTTAGCTTGCATGAGCTTTATTGTCCTTTTTATTCTGAAAACTCTAGAAACAGCGATCACTTTTTTTAATTTGCCATTTTCTCACAGACGGAAAGGAACCATGCACAAGTACGACCCGCCGTACACGAAGAAACCGGCGCAGAAGAGTTTCAGCGGTCCATCCGATAATCATCATCCAGAGGCTGCACTCGATAACGCGAACAAAATCATCTCCTTTCGTCCAATGCCTCAATACAGGTACGCTCTCATCATTTTTCCAATTGTACCATTCCTATTCCACTAAAAAAGAAAACAAGATTATCGGCACAGTGTTTGGCACCCCCCAAATTATTGGAAATTTTTTCACAATATATACTGAAATGGTTACTTGGATATCCCTAGATACCCCTAAAATTTCCCTAGAATTTTTTATAGTGACCCTAGAACTCTCTCGATTTTTTTCAACGATTTTCCACAATTTCTCTAGAATTTATACAAAATGTCACTAAAATTTCCCTAAAATATCCTAAATATCCCTTTTCTTTTTAAATATTACTAGAATGTCACTAGCAAGTCCTTAAAGTATATCCAAAATATTATTTGAATATCCTATGGATTCGATAGAATATCCTTGAAATTTTCCACAATGTCACTAGAAAGTCCCTAGAATATCCCTAGATTATCCCTAGATTACCCCCAAAATGTTCGAAGAATGTTACTAGGGATTCATGAGTTTTTCATGTATCCTTAACACTATCTCTACTGTCAGTTAGAATATCCCCATAATATCCCTATATGCCCCTAGAATTCCCCTGGTATTTTTATTGTGTCCATAAGACTCTCATATAGCTCAAGAATTTTCTACAATTTCTATAGAATTTCACTAGAATTTTTATAAAATGTCATTTCAATTTCCCTAGAATACTCTAAAAAGTCCCTTTAAATTTTATAATGTCACTAGAATGTCACCAGCGAATCCTTAAAATATCTCCAAAATATTCCTTGAATATCCTCATGATTCCGTAGGATATCTTTGAAATTTTCCACAATGTCACTGAAAAGTCCCTAGAATATCCCTAGATTACCTTCAAAAAGAATTTCCCTAGAATATCTCTAGATTATCTTCGAAAAAGAGTTTCCCTAAAACATCCCTACATTATCTTCGCAAAATAATTTCCCAAAAATATCCCTAGATTATATTCAAAAAGGAATTTACCTAGATTAACTTAAAAATAGAATATCCCTAAATTATCTTCAAATATAATTTCCCTAAAATTTCCCTAGTATTTTTATTGTGTTCCTAAGACTGTCAGATAGCTCAAGAATTTTCTACAATTTCTATAGAATTTCACTAGAATTTTTATAAAATGTCATTTCAATTTCCCTAGAATACTCTAAAAAGTCCCTTTAAATTTTATAATGTCACTAGAATGTCACCAGCGAATCCTTAAAATATCTCCAAAATATTCCTTGAATATCCTCATGATTCCGTAGGATATCTTTGAAATTTTCCACAATGTCACTGAAAAGTCCCTAGAATATCCCTAGATTACCTTCAAAAAGAATTTCCCTAGAATATCTCTAGATTATCTTCGAAAAAGAGTTTCCCTAAAACATCCCTACATTATCTTCGCAAAATAATTTCCCAAAAATATCCCTAGATTATATTCAAAAAGGAATTTACCTAGATTAACTTAAAAATAGAATATCCCTAAATTATCTTCAAATATAATTTCCCTAAAATTTCCCTAGTATTTTTATTGTGTTCCTAAGACTGTCAGATAGCTCAAGAATTTTCTACAATTTCTATAGAATTTCACTAGAATTTTTATAAAATGTCATTTCAATTTCCCTAGAATACTCTAAAAAGTCCCTTTAAATTTTATAATGTCACTAGAATGTCACCAGCGAATCCTTAAAATATCTCCAAAATATTCCTTGAATATCCTCATGATTCCGTAGGATATCTTTGAAATTTTCCACAATGTCACTGAAAAGTCCCTAGAATATCCCTAGATTACCTTCAAAAAGAATTTCCCTAGAATATCTCTAGATTATCTTCGAAAAAGAGTTTCCCTAAAACATCCCTACATTATCTTCGCAAAATAATTTCCCAAAAATATCCCTAGATTATATTCAAAAAGGAATTTACCTAGATTAACTTAAAAATAGAATATCCCTAAATTATCTTCAAATATAATTTCCCTAAAATTTCCCTAGTATTTTTATTGTGTTCCTAAGACTGTCAGATAGCTCAAGAATTTTCTACAATTTCTATAGAATTTCACTAGAATTTTTATAAAATGTCATTTCAATTTCCCTAGAATACTCTAAAAAGTCCCTTTAAATTTTATAATGTCACTAGAATGTCACCAGCGAATCCTTAAAATATCTCCAAAATATTCCTTGAATATCCTCATGATTCCGTAGGATATCTTTGAAATTTTCCACAATGTCACTGAAAAGTCCCTAGAATATCCCTAGATTACCTTCAAAAAGAATTTCCCTAGAATATCTCTAGATTATCTTCGAAAAAGAGTTTCCCTAAAACATCCCTACATTATCTTCGCAAAATAATTTCCCAAAAATATCCCTAGATTATATTCAAAAAGGAATTTACCTAGATTAACTTAAAAATAGAATATCCCTAAATTATCTTCAAATATAATTTCCCTAAAATTTCCCTAGTATTTTTATTGTGTTCCTAAGACTGTCAGATAGCTCAAGAATTTTCTACAATTTCTATAGAAT